>JAFMTC010014004.1:3243160-3254983 GCA_018845635.1 Nicrophorus orbicollis | reverse complement strand
AAAAAAAAAAAAAATAATTAGCAAATGACAGATAGAAATGCTAATTCAGAGTTTTTAAATAATTAGCAAATGACAGATAAAAATGTCAATTCAGACATATTAAAGAATTTACAAATAACAGATAGATATGTCAAATCAGACATATTAAATAATTAACAAATAACAGATAGAAATGTCAATTTAGAGATTTTAAATAATTAGCAAATGACAGATAGAAATGTCAATTCAGACATATTAAAGAATTAGAAAATAACAGATAGAAATGTCAAATAAGAGATTTTAAATAATTAGCAAATGAGAGATAGAAATGCCAATTCAGAGATTTTAAATAATTAGCAAATGACAGATAAAAATGTCAATTCAGACATATTAAAGAATTAGCAAATAACAGATAGAAATGTCAAATCAGACATATTAAATAAATTGCAAATGACAGATAGAAATGTCTTTTCAGAGATTTTGCATAATTTACAATTGACAGATAGAAATGTTAATTCAGACATATTAAATAATTTGCAAATGACAGATAAAAATGTCAATTCAGAGATTTCGAATAATTTAAAAATGGTAGTTGGAAATGTCAATTCCGACACTTCGAATAACCTTCGGTATTTCTATTTAATTCTGTGTAAATTAAATTCGTAACAAGTAAAAGGTTGAAATGTCAATTCGGAGATTTTAAATAATTTGCAAATTACAGATAGAAATATCAATTCTGACATATGAAATAATTTGCAAATGACAGATACAAATGTCAATTTAGAGATTTCGAATAATTTACAAATGGCAGATAAATGTTTCAATTCAGAGATTTTTTAATAATTTACAAATCACAGATAGAGATGTAAATCAGAAATTATTAAATAAATTACTAAAGCCAAATGAAATGTCAATTCAAAGATTCTAAATAATTTTCTAATGACAAATAGAAATGTCAATTCGGAGATTTTTTTTAGATAACTTGTTATGGTTTGCATGATTTGCTAATGTCAATTTGGAGATATTAAACAATTCACAAATAATAGACAGAAATGTCAATTCCGAGATTTTAAAATAATTTACTAATGACAGATAGAAATGTCATATTTGGAAAACAAATAAACACGTAATTATTAAAATAAATGAAACAATTGAACTAAATAAAATATTTTCAACTTATAGAGTTGGGAAGCGGTGGACAGAGCATCTTCAACCTTCACCTCTGACATGACACCGCTGATTCTCGCATCGCATAAAAACAATTACGAAATTATTAAGATTCTACTGGATCGTGGTGCATCTTTACCCTTACCGCACGACGTTAAGTGAGTTGTAAAATATTTCTTAATAAAAAATATTTCACTTTATTACAATTTCTCGTTACGAAAATGTGCAAATGAAGAAAAACTTGATAAAAACAGCTTATTAACGTGAAATACTTTCACCGCTGAGCACAAATAAATTTAAAACAATTTCCGGTGCTTCAGCATCGACGAATAAAGTTAAATTTAGCGTTTAATTTAATTTGCGAACGCATTATGCACAAAATGTTATACCGTAAATCGCACTCAACAATCGATCGGTTCGTGGAAATTCTCGATGCAGCAAATCCCATATTTTGTATATTGTTCCAACGCAATTTATGTCTCCTTTTTGAGAAAAGCAAATAATGAATTTACACTGAATTATTATTGTATATTCACTCAAAATAGAGATAAATCGTGGCGGAGTACTTAGCACGTGAACGTAATTCACCGAAGATTGGTTGAAAGCCAATTAGCAGGGAAACCTCTTAACAAGTGCACCGGTGTTTCGCAACCGATCTGATTATTCCGATGCGATCAGGATTTTGGAATCTGAAGCATCAACACCGAGTCGATTTTATGTGATTGCAGCTCGTTAATTCCAGGAACGTTTCCTCAATTTATCTATTTTTAAGAAAACATACAATGTAGGTATATTAAGATATTGCAGAATCAATCTTAATCACTCGTTATCCATTACTCAAATGAATATTGTTAACTTCAAAGTTTTCCAGTGATATTCTGAAACTATTTAGATTGCAATTCACATTTTATATTGAACACTGAATCACCTTCAAATTTGATAACTGAATCGTTATACATTAAATAATATTGTCTTTTTACACCTTACATAATATTAAGCAATAAAAAGTAGGAAAATTTGATAGATCAATAGAAAACTTGAACCTTTAACCAGATTTGATGCAATATTAAGAATACTTATATAAATTTTTAATAAGTTATTGAGGGTTTGATTAATAATTGAACTTATTTAACAGGAAACTTTTCAAAAAAAAAATGATCAGAGCTGGAGGTTATTTGAATTGCGTGTAAGATATTAAAAGTTTTTTTTTTGATAGTAATAATTCATGTTGCACATCATTTACGCGTCTCAAGGATGTTCTATTTCCGAATGGAATTGAATACTGAAACATCTCTCTCGTATAAATTATTGCTTTGTGGGAGCTTTACATCAAGTTCTTCTGTTCGTTTGTTGGTATGAAAGGAAATGTTAATTGAATGTTTCTTGAAGATGCGCTTGCGATGAGTGCGTCGAGTCGAATTCGTTGGACTCTTTGCGACATTCGAGGTCCAGGATCAACGCTTTCCGAGCTCTGTCTGCATCGTCGTTAATAGCGCTCTCCTCCAAAGACCCCGTGCTGACGGCCTTTGAGCTGTCGTGGGAGCTGCGGAAGCTGAGCCGCATGGAAACGGAATTCAGAGCCGATTACAACGTGAGAGATGAGGAGAACTCAAAGACGAGCAAAAGAAGTATGCGAATGTTTCACGGTGCATATTTTGCTTGGTTGTATTTTTGTTGTGCAGGAGATGCGGAACGACGTGCAGGGATTCGCCACGACCCTTCTGGATCACGTCAGGACGTCTAGCGAGCTCGAGATCCTGCTGAACTACGACCCGGACGGCGATGTTTGGGAACCGGGGCAGCACCAGAGCTTGGAACGGCTCAAGCTGGCCATCAAGTATAAACAGAAGATGGTACGTGGTTTTATATTACATATGTTACCAGGAACATCAAACGTACAAATTAAACTTTACTCAATGAAAATAATGAAGAAATATTATTAGGATTCATAACGAATAGGCAAATACTTGAAGATCTCCGAATATCTTTCATTCAGCATTCAGGATACAATACCATTGTTTAGTAGCAGATACAAATTCAAACTGGAAATGCATAACAGTATTCTTGATATTTACCTAACAAATAGAGTGAACCGTTACAAACCGTAATTTAGTATATAGATTCAAGTAAATTAATTAATTATTAATACTAATTAGATTGAATACAGGCAATGCATGTGATTTATGTTGAACATTTTTTTAATTAATATTTAAAAAAAATATGTGAGTTAATACAGAATCATGTCAAAGTTGCTTTAACATTTCTTCAATTATCATTATCTTGTACAAGACCAGTTCATTGTTTAGGTGAGAACAGTTTGCAACAAAAACGATAATCGGTATTTCAATTAAAACTACTCCTAGTTCTTATTGTTTTTCCTCATTCACCTAGAACTTCTATATTTTCTTCTTATTAAGTTGTACACTAGTTGCAATAAAAGTACATTCTTGCAAGAGCTCATCTATATCCTTATTCACCTTGATCTTCTATCTTTTCTTCTTCTAATTATTGATGCTGTTCTTTAAGCTGTATAATAGTTGTAATAAAAGTACATTTTTGTAAACTGAATGATGATTTCATCAAAATTTCCTCATTCCTCAAATTATTGATGCTATTCTTCGTGTTGTTCATTAGCTGCAATGAAAGTACATTATTTCAAACTGGACGATGAGCTCATTAATAGTACCTCATTAAGCTAGATCTTCTCACTTTTCTTCTTTTAATTATTGGTGCAGTTCTTTATATTGTTTTATGAAAGTACATTCTTGCAAACTGGATAATGAGCACAGTTCGAAAACCCGTATTTCTTATACATTAAGTTTACTACATCAACCTGCATCAGATTTTTTTTTCATAAATTTATCAAATGCTCCACCTTGTTTCTTGATATCTGCTTCTATCAGCTTTACGCTTACGAGTTTGTCCCCCGAATTACTTTTTTATTTGTTTTCATTTCTATTTTACAAAAAGAAAGATCAAAATTAGAAGCACTAATTTGTTTCAAATTGTGAGTCATTCACTTATCTCAAATTACGTTTTGTTTAGTTAGTTTTTCAGTTGTTTCAATTTGTAACCAGAAAACAGATTGTTATACGTGCTGTAATGCATTATGCTATATCGTATAATAATGAACCTTGTAGACAACAGATGACATGTAAAGATTGAAAAGAAAACTCGATTTGGATGAATTCGGAACGTTTTCAAATATTCAGTTTTCTATATACTAATTTTACGGAAATTTCTAGATTCAATAATTTTATTTCAATAAATAAATAGTTAAACATATTTCATGGTTATGTTGAAGTACAATACCAAATTCTGAAACTGAAAACATGCATATTACTTAGTGAAAATAAATTTTATGTAAAATATGTTCTTTTGATTAAAACAACAAAGAACAACTTAAGACTTTATATTTAGTATATAGACGTAAGTTAGAGCAGCGTTTTCCAAACTGGAAGGCGCGGACTAGTCTAAAGGGAGCCGCAAAAATTAGTCAACAATTTTCGAAATTACTGCTAAAGTTGTATTATTTTATTAAATGGATTAGGGGGCGGGGAGGCGCCAAATGGTTAAATATGTTTATGGGAGGCGTAGTAACATCAAGTTTGGAAACCGCTGGGTTAGAGTCACCGGTCTATATCCTAAAGGTTCTCGATTCGAGTCTCAGAAACAATACAGTATTGAAAGAAATTTCAGGACATTTTTCAGTGCTTCAGGCTAAGGCCATTGATTCATAATAAAAACAAGATATTAGTTGTCAATAGGCAACTGTTCTAAACAAAAGTAAGCAACGACGTGGTGATTTACTGTATTTCTGAATAGATAGATTGTAAATAACGTTGCAAAAAGACGCACCAAAACAAATATTTAGTATATAGATTCAATTAAATTAATTAGGATCAGCTTTTTAAAATTTTTCTTCATTTTTTTGTTAAAGTATTTTGTTGTTGTTAATAAATTACATTATTATTAATGAAATACAGATTCAAATTAGAAGGAATATAAGAACTAAATAATATGCAACTTGCTTCGAATGACATAAACATTCTGTTAGTAATTTCTTAGAATTTTGACTGCCTAAATGATAGATTGTAGTTTTCCAACCAGAGATTCGGAATAATTGGAACGCAGCGCAGAACCGATTTATGATGTATCATCACCTGTATTTTTCGTTCGTTTCGAAAATTTCGTTGGTGTTGTGTGTAAAGTGTTTGGAAAACAATGTTTTGTTTTTTGGGGGGAATCTGTCCATATTGATTTCGCTCGCGGATATCCGCTTGCATTAAATGAAAACTCGCTGTAATTTGTTTTCGCGATTTAATGGATCCTACCTACATTTATAATAATCTGTTTTTCACCCAACACCTCCCATAACGAACGCGCACATTTTCTAAAAAAACATCACCGAAAATTGCACTTTATTTCATTTGAAATTTAACAGTTTTACACTTACACTGCTTCGTTTGAAAGGCGACACACTTTGTTGCTCGATTGACCAACATTGGCACAAACCGTGAGGCTATTGTCCTCCAAGTACGGAGGACTACTTAATCAATAATTAATGGATGATCCATGGCTGCACGTGATTACAATCAATCTGTTGTTTTTTCCTAAGGAAGTATGTGTATGCGGTGCACTTGATAAGCCGGTTCCGGTGCGGTTCCGCTTTTATCGTCCTTGTTTTTCTCCAAGAACGCTAAATTATAAAATATATATATATGGATATGCAAAACAAACAGGGATCTCTGATTGCGCTCGCCTTTAATTAAAGAAACGGCGTAATTAATTTAGGACTCGGAGCATCTCGTCAATGTTTTATGAGCGTTTGCAGTTGCCGCATCTATTTCTGGGAAAAACTTGCCACGAACTTTCCATACTCGCGGCTGCCGTTCCATTGAATTTCTAAGGCCGGGAATTTCAGATGATTTTACTCTTATTGGTTCGTTAAATTGATACGTTTCAGTAAATTAAGTCAATAGCTTTCTTTGCGCTAAACTTCAAAACCGACATCCGTTTATTATGATGACGTTACTCTGCTTGGAAGTTTGGTTCAAACAGAAATAATAAATAAGGCTCATTCTTTACTTTGAAAGAACTGAAATATTTCAAAGAAGCGAGTTTGGAATATTTAACACAACATTATTATGCAACGGAATTTATGTACAAAAAAACTTGGGATTTCGAAGATATTTCAATGTTTTAAGCATTGTTACATATAATTATGAAGAATGGGAGTATTTTCAATATGATTTTTTCAAAGAAACAATCAGAAGTTTTTAGATGAATTAAAAAATTTAAACATTAAAAAGAATCGAGTTTGGAAGAAAATTATTATGAAAAATCAAGATTTTGAAGATATTGTAAAATTGCATTGTTTATAATATAAGTTTCAGGTGTAGATTAAATTTTGTAATTATTAAAAGAAATATGGATAAATTATCATATAATTAAGAAATTTGTAAATGTGCAAAACTGAAATAATTTCACCACTTTTTTCACTTGGATTGTGCCTTTTTGGTGTATATTAATCTAATTATTAATATAAAACGACTTTTTCTACTTTGAATTTGAAAAATAGTTGTTTAAGAACAATTTACTATAAAACATATTCGGATTTCAAATTTGTAATAAATGTGACGTAAAACAAACTGTGTTTGTTGGAAACCTTTAGATTCTTGATTCAAAGTTGCCTGTTTTTTTATAATCTCTGTTACAGTTTGTAGCTCATCCGAGTGTTCAGCAACTTTTAGCGGCGATTTGGTACGAAGGTCTTCCCGGATTCCGAAGGAAAAGCTCCGTCGGCCAACTGATCCAGGTGGCTCATCTCGGTGCGATGTTTCCAATCTACTGCACGATATACATGATGAAACCGGAATCCGAGAGGGGTCGCTACCTGAAGAAGCCCTTCGTCAAGTTCATATGCCACTGCACTTCCTACGCCTACTTCTTAAGTACGAAAATCGTGAACAAAAACATAGAAATTCATTCTTTTGTTTCGATAGTGCTGCTCGGAGCCGCCTCCCAGCGAGTGGAAATCGTCGTCATCCAGATATTCGGGAACGAATGGATGCAGGAGATGGTAGCTGAATGGAGGAGGAAGGAGCGTGGCGCCGGGCCGGGAATTGCTGAATGCGGAGTCATCCTGTACATTATGAGTACCACCTAAAATCATCTCCAAAAAAAGCGAATTCAATTAAACTCATGCTTCTGCAGGTTTGATCTGGGGCGAGATTAGTACATTGTGGACGGACAGTTTGATGGATTACGTTTCGGATCTGTGGAACATCGTGGATTTCATAACTTTAACATTCTACGTGACTTGGCTTGCTCTGAGGATGTCGTCCATCTACACGGTCTGGGTAAATATTGAAATTCGGAAAATCTAGAATCTCTGTTTATTTTCGCTCGATTTGGCTGTATATCTGTAAGTGAAATGAAAATAATTCGCGCCTCAAACGCCACTTAATCGATAATTGATTCTCAATCGTAATTCATCCTGTTTATTAATCTCAGCGAGAAGCGAATCAAGGTCGTGATCCTTGGTATCCTCGGGAACAGTGGCACTCCTTCGATCCAATGCTTCTATCCGAAGGAGCTTTCGCAGCCGGAATGATTTTCAGGTGACCTAATGAACTAATCAATTTCCGTAATAACAATTTCCTTGCAGTTTCCTGAAACTTGTGCACATCTTCAGCGTGAATCCGCACTTGGGACCGTTGCAAATCTCATTAGGACGCATGATCATCGACATCGTCAAATTCTTCTTTATCTACACTCTAGTCCTCTTCGCTTTCGGTTGTGGTTCGTACCATCAACTCATCCAAATTGATTATATTCTTTTAGAGTAATCCATATTTCAGGTCTGAACCAACTTCTTTGGTACTACGCCGAATTGGAGAAGAGCAAATGCTACCATTTGCCCAGCGGTTTACCTGACTTCGATAACAATGACATGGCTTGCACTATTTGGCGTCGATACGCGAAGTAACGAAGATTTCTTTACTAATTTCTCTACTTCTATTAATTTATGCTTGCAGCCTCTTTGAAACATCTCAGTCTCTCTTCTGGGCCAGCTTCGGTTTGGTCGATCTCGTATCCTTCGAGCTGACTGGAATCAAGGGCTTCACGAGATTCTGGGCTTTGCTGATGTTCGGATCGTATTCCGTCATCAACGTCATTGTCCTGCTCAACATGCTCATCGCTATGATGTCCAACTCTTACCAAATCATCTCCGTAAGTTAATAATTATAACTTAATTCCAAAATATGTATCAATGATTCATAAGTATTGTAAACATATTCAAGAAACAGAAAGCCTACGGTCAATAGCCCTTTGGCTCAATGTGTAGTCAATAATAATTTAATTTGAATGAATTTAATTGCAGGAAAGGTCCGATTCTGAATGGAAGTTTGCAAGGTCGAAACTGTGGATCAGCTACTTCGACGATGGTGACACTCTTCCGCCTCCTTTCAACTTATTCCCAAGACCAAAGAATTTGATGTGCAAGGAAAAGGACAAGAGAACGAAGTCGTTTAAGGTAAACGATTCGAGCGGCAAGATGTGTTCAATCGAAATTGAAAACTTTGCAGAGGAAGACCAAGGAGAGGGAACGCTTGAGGCACGAGAAGATGACCAGGATGTTGGTCCGAAGGTTCGTGATGTCTGAGCAAAGGAAACGCGACGATTACGGCATCACCGAGGACGACGTCCTGGAGATCAGGCAGGACATATCGAAGATGCGTTACGATCTGCTGGACATATTCAAATTGAACGGAATGCAGACGCCGAATCTAGGCTCGGAAACCGAACGTGCTTAAGCATTGTCACTTTAAGAATTTCAGTTAATAATTTGTTGCGTATTTCAGTGTCGGGGAAGAAAGGTAAGGTGATGGAACGAAGATTGCTGAAGGATTTCCACATCGGTATAGTCGAACAGGCCGTGAGCGAGGCGATGAGCGCCTCCAAAGAACCGAAGGACATTTTCGGACATCTTGCCAAGGTTATGGGTAAAGGGGCGAGTAATAAGTCCAAGAAGAAGGATTGGAACGCTCTGGTGAGGCAGGGCACAGTCAAGGATCAAATCGGATCGGCGAAGACTGCGGACGAGGTTCAAATTGGACGCCAAAGTTTGCGGAAGCACATTCTGAGCAACGTTTCTTCGGAAATGGGAATCGATCAGGACAAGCTCTTAGGTAATGAATTTAGTTTATTTTGCTTTAGATTTTCACGTCAATGTTTCAGAATACAATCCAAAGCTGTCCGAGGTTCCGAAAGGCGCTAGAACTGCGTACGCGAAGTTCATGACCAAGAAAATCCAGCAGGACTACACCGACCAGGACGACACCTCCAAAGCGAAGCCGGGGAAGAGCGTCAAGAAGGCGGCACCGGAGAAGCCCTCCGTGAAGTTTAGACGTGAGTCGCAATTTAAAGTTTGAACGATCCGGCAGAAGTTAAATTGGAAGCGCGATTACTGTAAAATACGTACGGAAGATGTGCTCATTGTTATCCGGCAATTAAAGTTCGCGCTTAAGAAGTACTCGTAAACTATTACGAAACCGCGGCAAAGCAAAAGTAATCCAAATTCACTTACCTCTCACCGATGAATTGCACGTGCACATGCACCTCTATCCTGTTGATGTTGTTGCTATGATGAGGAGGCTTATGTAAAATCCCTTTGATGTTCGACAGCTTCTGTGGACAGCAGCAGCAGCACCTTGGAGGAGACCGACAAGAAAAGTGATGCGAAAGGCGCCGACGGAGCGGAAACTAAAATAACTGGAAGTGGTGACACGGCATTCAAGTCTGCGGTGAGATGTGTTTATGTTTGATATTTATATTACATACACGGTGTTTCGACGCATCCCAATCCTCTCGATCTCTACAACGTTCCACTAAACTTCCGCTCTGCACACTTAACAAAAAAACTCATTAACACTGCCAAGAATTAAGATTTTCTATTCTCAGTTCTAAAAACAGGTTCAAGTTCATCATTTCCCAATGAAAATTTCAAATTTTCTATCATTTCCATACTTCAATAAATCATCAACACAAGCAAATATTAAGATTTTCTATTCTCAGTTATAAAAATAGATCCAAGTTCATCATTTCCAAATGAAAATTTCAAATTTTCTATCATTTCCATAATTAAATAACTCATTAACGCAATAAAAAATTTAGATTTTCTTACAAAAACAATAAGTTCAAGTTCATCATTTCCATATACAAATTTTCATACAGTTACAAAAATAATAATTTTATTCATTTTCTATACTTCCACATATTCTGCTTAAAAAATTGTTACGAAAAACTTAAATTTTTCTATTAACACTCAGCTGTAAGAAGGTCCATAACTTTCAGCTTCATCATTTTCTAATCCAAATATTATATTCA
Organism: Nicrophorus orbicollis; assembly: GCA_018845635.1. NCBI lineage: Eukaryota > Metazoa > Arthropoda > Insecta > Coleoptera > Silphidae > Nicrophorus > Nicrophorus orbicollis. The sequence continues at coordinate 3,244,444 of JAFMTC010014004.1, read as the reverse complement.
AATTTTCTTTCATTTCTGTATTTTCATCATATGAATAGAAATTCTGTTTTATTATCATTCATTTCCACCTATAAATGAACGAAAATTACTACTAACTCTCTTAATTTCACATTATTTAATTAAAACAAAACAAAACGCAAATTATGTTCCTAAAAATTTGAAATTTCCTCGTGAAACAATTTCTATAATTCATACTATTTTCATGCTAAAATATGTTTTGCGCATTTCATTTTTCAAACGATAATAATGAATGCATTTATTATTAAAGTTCATTATGAAAAAGATGATTTCGAAAAATTCTCATTTTTGAACGAAATTTGGTTTGTGTTGTTTTTTTCCCCTAAACGTTGAAATGATTCCATTAAGGTTGGTGAAATATTTAAGCAAACATATTGGAGGGTAAAAGCATTTTTTTTTCGATAAAAAAATACAAAAGTACTTTTAACTTGTTCGTTTTTAGTGCAGCTTAAAATTGCGTAACTAGTTTTCTAGTTTTGATGTATAATGAATGGGAAACAAAAATGTTCGCAGATTTTAATATTTGACTTAAAATCATTGTTATTTGTTTTGAGAGTCGGTTTTCGAGTAATACACCAAAATGTGAAAATAGTCAACTAAAAGGTTTTTTTTTATTTTGAAAGCAAATTGCAGAAAAATTATGCAAAGTACAAATCTAAACGTATCTGCAAATTGAAGCCTGGATATTTTACTTTAATTAGAGTATTTATACATGAAACTAGCATTATTAATTTTCGAGTAATACACCAAAACGTGAAGATAGTTAAGAAATCTTTTTTTAAGTTTAGAAGCAAATTATAGGAAGATTATACTAGTTACAAATCTAAAAGTAACTGCAAATTGTAGCCTGAATATTTTACTTTAATTAGAGTATGTACACATGAAACTAGCATTACTGATTTTCGAGTAATACACCATAACGTGAAGATAGTTAAGAAATCTTTTTTTTAAATTTAGAAGCAAATTAGAGGAAGATTATACTAGTTACAAATCTAAAAGTAACTGCAAATTGAAGCCTGAATATTTTACTTTAATTAGAGTATTTACTCATGAAATTAGCATTATTAATTTTCGAATAATACACCAAAACGTGAAGATAGTTAAGAAATCTTTTTTTTAAGTTTAGAAGCAAATTATAGGAAGATTATACTAGTTACAAATCTAAAAGTAACTACAAATTGAAGCCTGAATATTTTACTTTAATTAGAGTATTTACACATGAAACTAGCATTACTGATTTTCGAGTAATACACCATAACGTGAAGA
>JAFMTC010014004.1:3170704-3241548 GCA_018845635.1 Nicrophorus orbicollis | reverse complement strand
ATTATTAATTTTCGAGTAATACACCAAAACGTGAAGATAGTTAAGAAATCTTTTTTTTAAGTTTAGAAGCAAATTATAGGAAAATTATACTAGTTACAAATCTAAAAGTAACTGCAAATTTAAGCCTGAATATTTTAATTAATTAGAGTATTTACACATGAAACTAGCATTATTAATTTTCGAGTAATATACCAAAACGTGAAGATGTTAAGATTTTTTCTTTCAATTTTGGAAGCAAATTATAAGAAAATGATACTAGTTACAAAACTAAAAGTATCTGCGAATTGAAGTTTGAACATTTGACTTTAATTAGAGTATTTATACAAGAAACAAACATTATCGATTTTCGAGTAAAAACGTGGAAATAGTTAAGAAAACGCTTTTTGTAACTTTGAGATCAAATTGCAGGAAACTAATGCTAATTACAAATGTAAAAGTATCATCAAATTGAAACCTGAACATTTGCCTTTAATTAGAATATTCAAACACATACTTAAGTTAAGTGTTAATGTAATAAATTCCAGTTTCGAGATTAATCAAACTTTATTTTCATCTCATTCTTTTGATCTTCGTTACACGAAAACTGTTCCAAAATCTCAACCCGCTCTCCATCTTCAATATATTTTTTTATACACAGATATATAATCGATTTATTTATTTTATTCGTCTTCCTTTGCGCTCAGCTCTTTACGATGTAAACAACAGCTTTCATCGTCGGAATCACCCTGTAGATTTTTATTTATTTGTCGACGCGATTTGTTTACACGCTCGGACACAATTTGCGCGCAGCACATCCGATGCGGCCGCAAAAATTGTTAACTTAGAATTAGAATAAAAATAAATAGACGAATCGGTTCAAGGCTTTCTTCGTACACATCCTTCATTCGCATAACAGAACAACAATTATTTTACGAAAACAACGTGCATTTACTCTATCCACATTTATTATTAAGTATTTCAGTTAGATTTGTGTTCTGTTGGGGTAAATTGTATTTATTTTTAATTAAAATGATTAGAAGCAACATTTGTATATATCAGGTAATATTTCTGAAATATGATTTTTAATTGGATCGAAAATGTATTATTTTATTCAGATTTGTTGTTATTATTCAGAATTGTAAACACATTTCAATTCATTATTATTAATGGTGTTCAAGACGTTGAAACAATTATTAAGATGAAAATAGCTTTGAATTTACTTCTGAATAGAAGTCAATGCACTTATACTTCCGTATTTCAAACAGTATCAAATTTCAGTTTCCCTGTTCCTATTTATATACATCCATACCTCGCTATACGGCCGCTCGTTATACGGCATTTCCCTATAACGGCCCTCTTCAATTAAGGCACGTTTTCGATTTACGGCCTAAAATGTTTCGCTATAACGGCAAAAAAAACTTGTTCGATGTCGATATACCTACATATTGCCAATCTTGCGCAAGCGCAATAATTAATTCGTTATACGGCTTTTCGCTTTGCGACAAAGTTTCGTGGAACGTATCTAAGCCGTAAAGCGAGGTAGGGTCTACTTGGAAATACTCTATTTTTAAGATCGTGACCACAAGTACTTATATTAATTATATATTAATTGTTATTGGTGTATTTGATTACCTTTGTTATATTTTGCAGGAATCCAAAGAGGCGAAGGCTGATGATAAGAAAGCCGAAGATGAGAAGAAACCCGAAGATAAACAGAAACCCGAAGATTCTAAGAAACCTGCAGACGTGAAAACCAAGGAAGTTAAACCGGCGGAGGTTAAAGAGGAAAAACCCAAAGAGGAAAAACCTAAAGAGGAGAAATCGAAAGAGGAAAAGGCTAAAGAGGAGAAATCGAAAGAGGAAAAGGCTAAAGAGGATAAACCGAAAGAGGAAAAGGCTAAAGAGGAGAAACCGAAAGATGAAAAACCTAAAGAAGAGAAAGCGAAAGATGAGGTGAAAGTTAAGGAAGATGCTTCGAAGGATGAGAAGATCGAAGATACGGGTAAAAAGAGTGAAGATGCAAGTAAAGATGTGGCAAAGAATGCGAGTAAAGATGATAAGAATGGGAAGGGAGATACTGAAGTGAAGCCGAAGGAAGATAAAGTTGGAACGTCTAAAGATGATAATGATATGAAGGAGGTGAAAACGGTTTTAACTATAGAAAATGAGAAGCAGTCGACTGGAGGCAAATCCAAGTTGTCTGGGAAAGTGAAGACCGGGTGGATTTGAAACGTGTAGCTGTAATTTTATTTAAGGTTTAAATTCGTAGTATAGAGTCGTTGACTTATTCAGTTGATATTTATTTAACACAGAATATACATTATAAAATATCGAGGAAATAAAGTTCTCTAATATATATACTTATGAGTGTAGACATAATATTAATACGTTCCAGCCACCAAGAGTTTAATCGTAAATCAAAATCAGAACATTACCATACATTTATTTTTATATTACAGTTGTTTATGGGAAGCCAGTTCAAGCTTGGACATCTTCGCCTTGTTGTTGTTGTTGTTCCTTCTGCTTCCTCAGGAGGTCCATGAGCATCTGCAAGACCTGGTTGTGCTTCTGGTTGTAGACCATCTCGGGATCACGGCCGAACCTCATGAAGTTGTCGTTGCGTCCGAAACGGAGGAAGTTGCTGTTCCTCTCCGGGCGTTTCTCGAAATTCGCGGAGCGCTTGTTCCTCACGGACTTGCCGGTGGAGCCGCCTGCCCTTCCGAACCTCAAGAAGTGCCCCTTGTCCCTGCCGAAACGAAGGAAGTCGCTGTTTCCACGTCCGAACCGGATGAACTGATCGGATTTGTCCCCGAGGACACGACTCGGCCTCTCGAATCCTTCCTCCATTTCGTAATTGGCGGGAAGATCTCCGCGTCCCAAGCGCGCAAAGTTCCTGTAAAGGGTGCTCCTCCTGCTCGGCTCGCTCGACCTCTGCTGCTCCGACTCCGACCTGGTGTCCACGTAGAGGTAGAGGTCGTCGTCTTCTCCGGAAGTTTGCGGCAAGAGGTAGCCTTCCTCTGGAGAGGCGTAGGCCCAGATCGGCTCAAGGGCGGCCAGCAGGAACAGCAGATTCAGTATCGTCGACATTGTCCAAGAGTCTGCAAACCGAACGGAAACAAAGACCACAAATAAGAATTGACGATGTGGAAATGTGCTGAAATTTAGCAATTAAACGGAAGTGCCGTAATTGGAAATTCCTCGCCGCTTTTGATTTTGGCACGTAGAAATGGGGAAAATATTAATGATCGCTCCGCAAGGAATCCCAGGCGAGCGCACGAATTAGTACAATAACATCATTCAAACTCTATTTCGCGTTCTGACTTCAAATTTAATGAACTATGAACAATTTAATTAAACGCTAACCTCTCTCACTCTCTGCCTTTCAATTACGAAATAAATTCCTAATGAAAATCCGCAATGTTGACCAATATTGACTTATTAATAAATTAATTAATAAATTACTATAATTTAGTATGAAATTAAATTAAAATTTTAATATTGCATTCAAATTTAAGTAAGTTTTGTAAAATAAACTGAATTTGACAAATTATTTAGAAATTGTTTTCAAATGCAAATCTTGAAAATCCATTATTCGCTCTTGAACTTCCATTATCAATCACGTGAATTAATGTTGAAACTTCTTATCTGACGAAAGGAAAATTTGTTTCTTATCCTTCAGCAATAAAACGTTTAGCAATTACAACTGAAACAACATTTGTCCATGTAATTTCAGAGAAATTCAAATTTACGTAATATTGGGAATCAGGTATATAAATATTACGTAAAAACTTCAAGATTCATCAACTAAATTACCAAAAATATTCATGTCTTGGTAATCGTTATTAATACTTAAGGAATTAGTACAAATGCAGTAATTTTTGGATACAAGTTCAGTGAAATATGAAAAAATATTCAAATATACGAGATTTACAAAAATAAATGTAACAAATAACTTAATATTTTGGTAGGAAATGATGGGAATCATGTATAGAAATAATACGTTAAAACTTGAAGATTCATCATCCTAATTTTCAAACAATATTCATGCCTTGGGAATCGTTGTTAACACTTAAGTTTGAATGTAATACAACTTCAGGAATTTCAACATAAATGGTATTTTTAGATGCAAGTTCAGAAAAATCATTCAAATTTACAAGACTTATAAAATTAGATTTAATAAGTAAGTTAACATTTTGGTCTGAATTCAGGTATAGAAATAGTTAGTCAAAACTTGAAGATTCATCATCCAAATTCGCAAAAATGTTCATGTCTTACAAATTGTTGTTAACAATTTAGACTGGATGTAATGCAACTTCATAAATTACAGCCTAAACATTATAATTAGATATAACTTCAGAGAAATATGAAAAATGATGAAGATTACAATTGAGTTAAAATTTCAGAGATGTAAAAAAAAATAAGCTACTTTGAATTTAGGTGTGAAACGATGAGAATACAGGTATTATTTATCCCGTCAAAACTTAAAGACATTCATCAAGCGAATTTTCGAAAAAAAAAAATGTTCATGTCTTGGGAATCGTTGTTAACACTTAAGACTGGAAGTAATTATGTATCCTCCTCCTCTTGCCGCCGCGAGACGGTTTTCAGTTCTAAGGTCAATTATGAGCTCCGCTCCTTCCTGCTGCAGACATTTATCAGGATCGCATGTCCGACACCTCAGAAGACTCAGACTCCTTACATAACATCATCCCCTTATTACTTTTTTCTTATACGCGCACTCAGACGCTGCAATTACGTGAAAAAAAAACTGGAGAAAGTAAAGAAATAAATTTACAAGAAGAAAATTAAGAACAACAACAACAACAAAAAGAACACACAACACTAAACACGAGATTTTTATACGGGAATGAAAAATAATTACAACGGCATCAAATTATCTGCCGAGGAAATAATAGAAGAAAAAAAAAGTGTGAAGCGAAGAGACAACGAAATTAAAATTCATCTCGGCTTTGGACACCGAAATGCATTAATCTACTTTTATGTAAATTAATCCTTTTCGGAAATCAATAAAGCTTTGCGCACTCTTTTTATGTGCAGAAATGTATTCATATTTTATACGACGCCCCGTAATTATTAATTTCCTCCCGTCCCGTCCCGTTTACGAAAACAAGAATGTTTGAATATTTACACACAAAAAAATATGCAATGTTCAATTCCGATTATTGGCTTTTGGATGTTTAATGAAAATCGGCCCGTTTCAATTTAAGCGTTTCGCCAATAATTAATAAACGCATTAATTCGAATCCGTCCGATCGAAATGTAAACAATATTATTAACCGCAGCATCCAGTTCAAATGAACTACGATTAAATGCACCGATAAACATTTATTGCAAACTTGTCCGAATACCAACTGCATTTGTCCGAATAACAACTGAAAAGTTGTGTTTTCCTTCAATGAAAACGTAACTTTATTTGAGAAATCTATTTAATTTTAATTATTTTCAATGCAATCTAATATATCACTCAATAAGTTCGTACGATGACATTATAGATGTCACATCAATCGGCAAATCCATATCAATTTTAGATGACACCTGTCAAAATTTCACAACAATCTGACGTTTAGTTGACAAGTTACAGCGGTTTTAGTGACGCTACTTTTAAAATTTTCGAAAAATCTGAATTTCGCATGTTAATGAATGAAATGCTTTACAATTTGATTCTCGAAACAAGGAAAGTAGTAAATTTGTAATGCATTTCGACATAAATTTATTGCGTTTGAATTATGTTGCGAAAACATGTTAAATTATTTAGAAAAAATCATCAGGGAAATGGATCTGTGAATAATTAATCAACCAATTAGGATCGTCCCGTTCGATTAGGAGCTTTTCATTTTTTAAAATTCGGAAATTTGCGAAATTCCACCGAAGACGAAAGACGTTGAAAGTGTTAAAGGAGTTCCTAAACAAAATGAATCAATTTCAGATTATACGGCCGCTTTTTATACGGTATGTCGCTATAACGGCCCTCTTCAATTAAGGCACGTTTTCGATTTACGGCCTAAAATGTTTCGCTATAAAGGCTAAAGAAACTTTTTCGATGTCGATATATCTACATATTGCCAATCTTGCGCAAGCGCAATAATTTATTCGTTATACGGCTTTTCGCTTTGCGCCCAAGTTTCGTGGAACGTATCTAAGTCGTAAAAAGAGGTGTACTTGCTAATTAGAAAATTAGATAATTTATTATAAAGGACTTGTGTTGAAGTTATGATTATTTATTTTTTTGGCTTAATTTTATTAGTTTTAAAACGGAGTGCGAAACTCGAACATTTTCGATATTTTGGTTGCTGTTCTAAATGTACAAATTTGATTTGATTGAATCAACGCAGTGACTGTTAATTGAATAATTGAATTATTTCAATCGAAAACGATGAAAATAGCCAAGAGGGAAATTTTGAAACAAATATGATATTTAATTAAATCGCATTCATTGACTTAAATTTGTGTTTAAATTATTGAAAATATTGAAATATCGTGTGTCGGAAAATTACTTAATTGATAAATGAAGCTGGTGAAGTAATTTGTTGTTGTTTCGTACACAAACATAAACTAGATTTAAACAAATTGAGAAAAGATGCTAAAAATTACCGATTTATCAAAATATTCGAATTAAAAGTGATTTACACAAACCGACAATCATAAGTAAAGTTAATTCAAAAAGTTTTACGAAAAAATATTGCTGGATTTTTTAAGTGTTCGTAATTAGAAAGTTTATTTCTATACGTGAAATAAAAACTTTTATAGTAATTTGATAATTTATATTTCATATTGAAATGAAAAACTAGATTTATATAAATGTTATGTAAAAAAGTTTGAAAGTGTTCGAATTGTACTGGATTTACGCAAACCGACAATTGTAAGTAAGGATAATTCGTAATTTGAATGTTCGTAAATTTATTTCTAGGTGTGAAATTACAACTGTTGCAACAATGTATTGGTTTACGTTTGTTTCATATTCGAATGAAATACTAGATTTATACAAATGAAGAAGAAGTGTTATGTAAAAAAGTTTGAAAATGTTCGAATTTTACGGGATTTACGTAAACCGACAACTGTGAGGATAATTCAGAAAGTTTCACGAAAAAATATTGCTAGATTTGCAAAGTGTTCGTAATTGGAAAGTTTATTTCTTGGTGGAAAAAAATGAAACTGTTGAAGCGATTTATTGGTTTATTTGGTACTTTTCGATGATGAAATACAATAAAAAGAAGAGATGAAGTTGAAAAAAGGGTGAAAGGTAACGGTGAGTTGTCGCAGATTAAATGTAATCCAATTCGGTCACGAAACAAAGCAGAGCGAAAATAAAAACAGAGAACGTGTTCATCCGAGTTTATATTTGATAAACATTTAAAAAGTTGGCCGGCGTCGGCAAATGGAGTAGCTAATAGTCGGTGAAACGGGATTGGATTCCCACGCACGTAAACGGAGGACGTAAAATCCAATTTGTCCAAGTTCGACCGACCTAGGAAGTTGCAACAGTTTTCCTGCGAAACTCGTTCATCCTCCGCAAACTGTCCTGCTACGACGCGAATCCGCACATATTTCCGTCAAGTGACTAATTCTGCTTTACGTTTATCCTCCTCCGAAACGAGGATACAGGATACGATGCAGAGTGGAAAAAATATGGAAATAATAATAGTAAAAAAAAAGGAAGAAAGGATAATGTCAATTTACTTTTGCGCTGAATATGCGAGGGAAAGTTTTGCGGCAACCCCCAAGGATCTCTCCCGACCCTCCCGTCGCTCCTCTTTTGTTTTTACTGCCGCCTCCTGCTTTTTCCGAGCTGTAGAATTTTTATTAGGATTATTAATTCCGGCCGACCCGACGCCGAGGAACTATCGTAGAGCTTTACCAGATGGCCTTTCCTGTTCCTGTTCCTCTCCCAAACACAAACATCGAATTCTATTTCAATCATTCGTACAATTATTAGTTTACTTTCTTGCGTAATTCATACAAATTATTGCATCTAAAAATTACAGGAACTGAAAAATGTATGCCCCGACGCCAATAGTTGAGGAGCTTTGAAAGAGCAACAGGAAATCCATATTTTCCTGTTCCTCTTCAATCAATCAACTATATTTCAATCATTCGTACAATTTACTTTATTAACTTTCTTACTTGCGTAGTTCCAACAAATTATTGCATCTAAAAACTACAGAAACTGAAAAATTTACGGCCCGACGCCAATAATTTGAAAAGCTTTGATAAAGCAACAGGAAATCCATCCATATTTCAATCATTCGCTTTATAAGCTTTCTTTCTTGCGTGATTCCAACAAATTATTACATCTAAAAGCTATAAGAACTGAAAAATATCCGCCCCGACGCCGACAGTTAAAGAGCTTTGAAAGAGCAACAGGAAATCCATCTTTTCTTATTCCTCTTTTAAACACAAACATCAAATCCTATTTTAATCATTCGTACAATTTACTTTATTAGCTTTCTTTCTTGCCTAATTCCAATAAATTATTACATCTAAAAGCTACAGGAACTGAAAAATATACGCCCCGACGCCGAAAGTTGAAGAGCTTTGAAAGAGCAACAGGAAATCCATCTTTTCTTATTCCTGTTTTAAACACAAACATTAAATCCTATTTCAATCATTCATATAATTTACTTTATTAGCTTTTTTATTGCGTAATTCCAACAAATTATTACATCTAAAAGCTAAAGGAACTGAAAAAATTACGCCCCATTGCTGATAGTTGGAAGAGCTTTAAAAGAGCAACAGGAAATCCATCTTTTCTTATTCCTGTTTTAAACAAAAACATCAAATCCTATTTCAATCATTCGTATAATTTACTTTATTAGCTTTCTTTCTTGCGTAATTCCAACAAATTATTACATCTAAAAACTACAGGAACTGAAAAATGTTCACCCCTACACCGAAAGTTTGAAGAGCTTTGAAAGAGTAAGAGGAAATACATCTTTTCTTATTCCTCTTTTAAACACAAACATCAAATCCTATTTCAATCATTCTTAAACTATGCCTTGTTAGTTTTCTTTCTTACATAATTTATATAAATAATTGAATCTAAATATAAGAATATAAAGACATTTACTATAATACGTTCTTGCATTAATTATATTCAAAAAATTGAAAAATATTAAGTCTTATTTAACATATACAATTTATTTCATTTCTGAGATTTATTTAGAAATTTCATATATTGAACTTCATAGTAAATCAATTAATTTAATATTGATATTGAAAGAATAGAATAGAAGAAATATAGTGGTATCTCGATATACGAGTGTCATGATATACGAGTGTTTTGAGATACGAGCCGCCGAGCGAGCGATATTTTGCTTTGAGATGAGAGTAAGATTTGAGATACAAGGAATCGTATACTACACCGATGCATATGACACCAGTTTCTCCCACCACAGACTAATTGCTTTGAGATACGACCAATTTGATATACGAGCAAAGTTACTGAACGAATTAAACTCGTATGTCGAGGTACCACTGTAGTTACATTTTGCAAAAAAAAAAATAAATTCTCAATAAAATTCGTAAATCTAATCGCATCAATTATTATAAGATACTTGTGTAGAGTCTTCACTAATAAATTGACAAATATTTACCGATATAATCAATCTAGAACAAAAATTACAGCAAATCTAAAAGGTAACGCTTCTTTTATGACACTCTTCGGATTTTCTACTAATTTAAACTGAAATTCCTTATTAAAGCAATGTATTAAAAAGCGTAATAAAATATATGTATTTTATCATCAAATTGGTTGATTTCTTTTATAAATTATAAACTTATTCGCATTGCAAACAAACAAAAAAACCATCTAAAATAAAGTAATTCAATAACAACAATTTGGTTCTTCAAAATATAAAAAGCTTTAGTTAAATTTACAAGCAAATAATGAAAGCATACTAAATAATAAATACAATGAGAATTCGTTGCAAACGAGAAATGAGTTTAACATTTAATAGCATATTATTTACGGAGACTCCAATTCATTCTTTAACAATTATGATTGAAGTCCTTTCGTTGTTGCTGTTGGTAATTTGTTGGGCAGCAAATGGAATATTTCCATCGTGACTTTGTGACGGTGGAAGCGCCGGGTAAATGCGTTCTTCCTTCGTACACTCTTTTTGAAAGTAATCTAGCTCAGCCTTTTAGCGGAACGGTCATTTTTTTTTCGGATTTAATTAAACGAAATTTAATATTTTGTAAACTTTCACGCTGGAAACAACTACACAAAAAAATTATGTAAAAAAATATAATCATATTAAGGAACACTACACACTCGTGGGACGTACGCAAGCAGTGTACATTAAAGTTTTGCTTCAATTGATTAATTTGTCGCACAATACCTAAGAATTTCCTTTATTGTCATATAAAAGTTCTAATTAAGTCGATTTTATTGCCTCTTAAAATATCTTCAACTGATTTTGATAATTAATATATAAAGACATATGGTCTTTACTTATTAAGACATATGATCTTTACTTATTAAGACATATGGTCTTTACTTATTAATTATCTTTGTAGCAATAATTGTGTATTTTTTGTTTGTTTATTTGCATTATTTTGGTTTATATTATTTATGGAGTTATTCTTGCAATAAATTTTATAATGATAATAATAGAATAATTGAGAAATAATAAATTCGTTTTTATTATTGTTAAGATCTCACGTTTGCAAGAAATACTTTATTTGAAAATAACAAAATTAATTAATTTTCAAATTCTTAATCTAAAGTAATTCTAATTAAGAATAAGTGTTTACTTGTTACTTTACTGAATATGTTAAGAATGTATTAAAGAAACTTTTCCATAAAATTTGTAATTTAAATGTTTCTGATTGCTAATTTATCAATCGAAATTCCTTTTTATAATGTTCGTTGAAATGAATATGAATGTTGATTTTACTAAATCTGTTATAAATGTTGCTTTTTAAACATTTTCCGTTTTAAGTGAATGTAAATTAGAACTGTAAAGAAAAAGGTTTCGATAGTTGGTAAGATACGTTGCAAGTGACTTGTTGCTAGATTATCAATCGAAATTCCCTTTTATAATGTTCGTTGAAATGAATATGAATGTTGATTTTACTAAATCTGTTATAAATGTTGCTTTTAAACATTTTCCGTTTTAAGTAAACGTAAATTAGAGCTGTAAGGAAAGAGGTTTCGATTGTTGGTAAGATACTTTGCAACTGACTTGTTTCCAGATTATCATTCGAAATTCCCTTTTACGATGAATACGACTGTTGACTCTAAGAATCTGAAGGATGGCTGTGCCATCTGAGGATGATGTACCGAACAAATCTTGAAAGCCCCGGCTAGTTAGTATTGTCTCGCGTGTCGTGCAAATAGAATAAATAATCGAGAAAGTCGGTGAAGGAGGATAAAGGAGGAGCGAATTTATTGTGTCCTCTTAATCCTTGTTGTGTCGGAGCGCGTTATGAAAAATGCATCCGACGACACCTCGCCAACAGCCGGATGTAATTGATATACGGCGGACGTGTCCTGAGATGCTCTCCCTCGCCCTTGCACACCAGCATCCCTTTACTAATTCATGTTCCAAACCGACCCATCACCATCACCCCTCTCCCCCCCAACCAACACCTAGATGCTACATATTAATTGCAAAAAGGATTACAACCGCACTCGTTTTGTATATGAATAAATTTAATTTACGATAAGCCCTGACCGTGACGTAACTAATGATCGCCTGTTAACCCCACGTCCAGCAATAACAACGAGTCGTTATTAAAACGGAGACTGGATCTTCGGAACCCCGTCCTCCGCCTCGCAACAGGAGTATTTCCACCCAAAGCGAAACAGAAGTTCTTAATCAATTAAGGGTCATCGAAGGCGTATTACTTTTCGCCAAAGTAATTGCTAAATCCTTTTCGTGCAAACGGACACACACAGCACAGCACAACACAAACCAAATATAGAAGAGTCAGACGGCGAAAAACGGGCAGCAAATAACTAACTCCTCGCCCTCCGGTTTCTTCAACGGCAAATTGCATTTGTTCTTGACTCCGATGTACATTACACCGTTCATTCTTTCCCAAAGAATTAAAACTTTCTGCATCGCCGCGGCGTGCGTCTACTTCTCCATTTTCGGTAGGAAACTCTCCATGTATTTATACATCTGTATATATATAAATATAATTGCAAGCGCGGATTTGAATATTAAAAAAGTTTCGCTAATTCGGAAGGCGTTTTTTCCATGAATTATATATGAACGGCCGCTCGTAAATAGCAGAGAAAGGCATGCACTACACCTCGCCTATTACGTCATTTACATTCGCAACGAAAGTCCTCCTTTTTCACTCACTTTTTCTCTCGTATTTTCATATTTTTTCGTACAAGTTCAACGGCGTTTTAAGTAAATTAAAAACGAGCATCGCACACACAAAAATACGTAATCATAACAACTCGCATAGATATCATAGCAGGCAACGAACGTGTAATGAAAACAAAACGCAGTTCTATTTCACTTTCACATCATTCCTTCTTTGAAATTTCATCCTCTTTACATAAATATTAGCTCCAATTGCATTAACTCATTCATATCAATTATCTTCTATTTTTGGGCATACAAAGTGAATTTTAGCTTGTATTCAATTAATCAATTAATTATCTTATATTTTCGGTACAAAAAGTGTTACTAACTTGAATTTCTATTTGAATATTAGCTTGTATTCAATTAATCAATTAATTATCTTCTATTTTCGTTACAAGAAGTATTACAAACTTGAATTTCTATTGGAATATTAGCTTGTATTTAATTAATCAATTAATTATCTTCTATTTTCGGTACAAAAAGTGTTACTAACTTGAATTTCTATTTGAATATTAGCTTGTATTTAATTAATCAATTCATTATCATTCATTAACACCAGAATTGTAATTTATAATTGTAAAAAAGTAGAAATTTTATCTTTTTTTATATATTATTTAGAGTAATTTATCTTAACTAATTTAATTATATCAATAATACGAAAAAAGAATAGTTCAATATACTTTAATAAGATTTCCAACAGTATCTTAATTCAATGAGAAAATATATTTATTCTTTGTTTAAGAAATTATTAATATAATTGTAAAATATGAAGTGAAAAGTAGAAACGAATACATATTTTTTTCACAAAGTAGATGAATTTTGAACATAAATCTATTTATGCATAGATAGGTATGTATATAGTGTTTTAACGTTACTTTTCTTGTAAATTCAATTACAGTATTTCCAATAAATCGCACTTTTACCTAAAATCAACAATATCTTCATTCAATAAGAAAATATAATAGTTTTATTCATAATTGAAGAACTAATTAATATAATTTCAAAATCTGTAAAACATATTTGTTATATCTATTTTCTCTACCAATAAAATCAATTTGATCATTAATTTCATTATGGAATTAATATTATTACACAAAGTTATTTGTTGTATTTTAACATTGATTTTCTTGTAAATTCAATTTTCATAATAAACCGTACTTGTTATCAACTAAAGTATAATACATTTTGCTTCGCTATCTTTAGACATATTACTATATATAGTGGGGATCTCTTAAAGAACTTGAAATACTCGAGTTTCGAGTGGATCGTACGCACGTGGCGATGATTTAGAGATCTTTAGAAAATTTAGTGTGCGTCTATTGTGCTGTCCTCTCTTGGGCATCCACTGAAATTACATTTTTTCTTTCTTTATTGTGCACATAAATCAAATGCATCAACTTTACCTATATATTCTATATTTAGTTTAAGTGCAAGAAAGAAAAAATGAAATTTCAAACTCAAGTTTCGTTTTTTGTATATGAGTTTGTTAGAAATATTTAGTAGTAAATTCATAAGTTTCTTTAATCTCTTAATAATGATTAATTGATTTAAAAAATACATATTTAGCACTAAATTTTCATTGTATTGTAAGCATTTTTATCATAAAATTAAGCAGTAAAATTATAACTTCATTTCTTGTCTTAATAATTGATTAAAGTAAAGACAGAAAATGCAGAAATTACCACACAATGTTCATTGTATGTCATGTTTTTTATTAGTAAATTCATAATTTTCTTTCTTGTTTAAATAATGAATAAGTAAAGAAAAGACAGGAAATGTTGAATCTACCACTCAATATTATGTGTATTGTATATTTCATAAGAAAATTGAGGATTAAATTCCAAATTTGACCGAATAAAGAAATTTTGTAATTTACCATTCTAATTTTCATTTCATATTTCCACTCAATTTTCATTCATGTTTATAAGAAATTTGAGCATTCAATTCGTATTTTTCTTTCATGTTTAAATAATGACTAATTGAAGAAAGGACAGGAATTTTTTTATTTTCCACTCAATTTTCATTTTATTGTATGTTTTATAAGAAAATTGAGCAGTAAATTCCAAATTTGATCGATTAAAGAACAATTTGTATCTACCACACTAATTTCCACTTAATTATTATGAAAATTGATCAGTAAGTTCATAACTTTCTTGTTTGTATTAATAAGATTAATTGATTGAAGAAAAGATACCAAATTTTTAAATTTTCCTCCCAACTTTGATTATTATTTTATACGTTTTATAAAAAAAAATCAGTAATAAATTCCAAATTTGACCGATTATCTACATTTTTACCACTTAACACTCTAATTTACATTTCATAATTATAAAAATGAATCAGTAAATTCATAATATTCTTTCTTGATTTCAGAAAAGATAGAAAAATTTGTAATTTTCCATACAATTTTCATTCTATTTTGTTTTATAAGAAAATTGAACATTACATTCATAATTTTCTTTCTTATCTAAATGACTAATTAGAGAAAACACACAAAAAATAATAATTTTCCACTCAATTTTCATTCTATTGTATCTTTTATAAGAAAATTGAGTATTAAATTCATAATTTTCTTTCTTGTTTAAATAATGACTAAATAAATAAAAGACAAAAAAATATTGAATTTTCCACTAAATTCTGATTATATTTGAAGTTTTCATTACATTCCAATTAATTATTATAAAAATTGGTCAGTAAATTCAAAATTTTTGTTCTTGTCTTGACAATATTCAAGTTTTTTCTTTAACATGCTGCAAATGATATTATATAAATCTTACTTTACTAATAATTGATTTGTATTTTGGAACGCAGAATGACAAGTTATTGTTTGAAAAGGAAATGTTTGAAGATCAGTTGTAATAATTTGAAAAATTGTCTATATCTTTGTGGTAATTTATGACCGTATTTTCAAACTCAATTTATTACAACTGATCTAAATAAACAGCGTATTTCTGCGTGTGAATAACGTCGTTAAATGTGGAGATGCGACGTTAACGTTGAATATCTGCCTGTGCATTTCATTTATCAATGAAATTACACTGGGACCGCCGCAGTCCGCATAGGCAATTCCCTGTAATTTCTGATATGCATTCTTGTCGTAATAAATCTAATGCATTCTGCCGTTCGTATTAGCATTTCGTATAAATCCAACAATTATCTTTACTTGATAATGAAAAATATACAATTAAAAGAGCATTAAACAAATTTGTGAGAACTGTGTGAAAAAACATCGAAATTTAATCATTTTCTAATGAAATCATAGTTTTAAATCAATATTTTGTAAATTTCTATTTCTTCGAGTTCTGCATTTATTATGATTTTTTTAATCAAAAGTTGGTCGAAATTTGTATTACAAAATATCACATATATAGCTAATGGATCTAATTTACTATTAGCATGAAAATATACAAATTATTGATTTTCATTTCTTCAAGGAATTTAGTAAGAAATTTAAAAATCTAAAGTTTTTCGAAATTTACAAAACCACACGTTCGTTTTTTTTGTAGCAAATTTTATATAAAATAAATCAAATTTATAAATAATTTAATTATAATCCATTACATTAGTTACTTTTTGCGTTAAATATGAATTCTTGATTCATTTTTCGTTCCTATTTACAAAATACATAAAACGCAACAGCAGATTTCCATTTAAATCGTGAGCAAAACGTGATGTTAAAAAGATCGATTTATTTAAACCGTTTATTGGACTACAATGTGAACGCAATGTAATTAATTGCAAAGCAACGTTATTTATTTATACACATTTTTTTCGTATTCAATTTATAATATTCGAATTCATCTATTGACAGTAAATAATGGACGCATTTGAAAGCAGGAAGCCGTTATTCTTGTGTGTTAAATTTGTGCGCAGAACAAATAGAAATATTTGGACGTGTTTAGTTTTGCGTTGAAACTGTACCGCTGCTGACCGCCTCAGAAACTG
Organism: Nicrophorus orbicollis; assembly: GCA_018845635.1. Classification (NCBI taxonomy): domain Eukaryota; kingdom Metazoa; phylum Arthropoda; class Insecta; order Coleoptera; family Silphidae; genus Nicrophorus; species Nicrophorus orbicollis. The sequence goes on along the minus strand of JAFMTC010014004.1, from coordinate 3,225,283 downwards.
CCAAATATTAGTACTAAGTTAATTAAAGTCGGAAATAAACATGCGTATATTAATGGATAGATTAATTATCGGGTTATTTGTGAAATATTGGATGGTGGATGCGCCGGGTTCAGTAGTTTCATCATACAACAACCATCGTTTTTGATCATTCAAATGTTGCATTGAACGTAACTGCAGTCCATTTTTCGTTTTCATTAATACGCAATTACTGTTAACATGATTTTCAATTGATTTATTTAAAATTCCGAAATAATTGGATCATTATTTATTTTAATTACAATTTCAGTTACAATATTGAGCTAATATGAATCTAGCTTGAAAATATACAAATTATTGATTGCATATTTCCATTTCTTCGAGTCATTTTTTATGAAAGTTTAAATCAAAAGTTGATCGAAATTTGTATTGTAAAATATCACGTTTTTACACTTCATTTAAGTTACATTATTTACGTAATATGATTGTAATTTACTTTTAGTATAAAAATATACAAATTATTGATTGCGTCTTTCACATCTTCAAGCCATTTTTTAAGTAATTTTTAATTAAAAGTTGGCCGAAATTTGTATAACAAAATATCACGTTTTTTGAAGCAAAATTTATATAAAATCAACCAAATTTATAAGTAATTTAATTTAAATGATTGTAATCCATGATACTGGTCATCTTATGTGTTAAATTTCATGAATTATAATTGAAAAATACATAATTGAAAAATTTTCACAAATCAATATTTTACAAATAAACATTTTAACATATTTAGAATCTATCGACTTTTTTGGGATAAGATTTGTTAAATATAAATTTTCCATTCACAATTGATGAAAATTTCATGTTTAAGGTTTTTTTTTACTTTTTTTTAAATAATTATAAAATAAAATCAAGAGAAAAATGTATAAAATATCTTGATATTAAGTTTTATGTTTCATTTTTTAGACAATTGATGTATTTGTATACTAAATATCTACTATTATTAATTCTCAAAATTTCAAAAGTTGAAATAAATAAGAAATATACAAATTGGAATGCAATGTAATGCAACAATTACAAAATCTTACAATCCAGTTCAGATTCTAATGATTACTTTCATATTGCTTTAAGGAAATAAATTACATTATTAAACAGATTTTAATTTGGAAATATATACATTGGTTAACAATTTTCGAAGAGATATGAAATTTCGAAAAGTAAATTTTGATGATTTTGAAATCAAACTATTTCTCCACTAAAATAATTGTAATATAACGTTTTGTTGTAGTAAAATAAGCTCTAGTTTCAAATGACGTTAATTTTTAAATGAATTTAAATAGATTTTGCCAATCAGGAAATTTGTATAATGAAATTATCGAAATTGCTATGTATTTACTTATAAAAGATACGAGTCAAATAGGAAATTAGAATTATTGATGATTTTTCTAATAAATAAAATTTTGAATTATGTATGTTTTCGTTATGAAAAATTGTACTCTAATAATCGGAGGAGGGGAAGTAAAAAATTGAACGAAAGCTTGGGGAGAAGAGGTAAATCTGTTTACATTGGAAACCGCTCTTTTATCGTGGAAATTGCACGAAGCGTCAACAATCTAATAAATAATTAGTTTCGTACGAAAAAACTTTGTTAATCAACGTTAGGAAGTCGGCTTTGCTTTTATACTTACAGTTCGCTTCTGTTTCACTCTGTGTCTTCGTTTACACTTTTCGTGGATCGTTTAGAGTCGTTCGCTGAAGAGGATCTTCGATGGTAACGGGGATAGCGTTTATGTGTGTGTGTATGTATATGCAGTTGGATCGTCTTGAGTGTTTGGTGACTGGTGTTTAGCACAAGCTTGGACGTTTTGTTGTCACAGGATCACATTTTATCCTTTCCGAGGCGCCTACGGACGGCGTGGTGGTGGGGAAGCGAGGCCCCTCATTGGTCGAGCACTCGCGATCCTCGAATTCGCACAAAACACCCTTCTGGTCCTCTTCTTCATGATCATCATCATCATCATCCTCGCCCTCACTCACCACCACCTCCACCACCACCATCAGCAACAGCATCATCATCACCTCTCGCTCCCATTCTTCTTCCCACACTCCCATTTACACATCAATTATTTACAGTGCACTTTTATTTTATCGTGAATTATTTAACATTTGGCATTATTATAACAAAACAAAAATCGAATGGAATCATCGGATCAAATTAAAGCTCCAATTTTCAAACTCATATTTATACTTGAATATAGCTTCAACATAAAAATTTACAAACCTTTCAATACTAAATTTAATCAATTGCATTTTTATAATAGTACATAATATAATAATAATAATACACATAATAAAATTAACAATTATTTTAACAACAACTACAAAAAATATATAAACTTAATACAATAGTAATATCGTAATACATTTACTATTAAATAATTGTTTAATATTAACATTTATCACTTTAATCATTATTCTATTTAATATGTAATAAATAACTGAAATTTTCAATTTCACTTAAATATAAATATTTGTTTCAATAACATCACAATTACAACCCTCTTCCTTCAATTTGAATGCACGCAAAACACCACTTTTTAAGTACATTGCTTTGGCTTTTCAACAAATCTTTCAATTTTTTCTTCAAAACCAACTTTCTTTTTCTAAATTTTACTTTTGTAAATGAATTAATCACTAAAATTTTCAATTTATATAAAATATTTATATTAACATCATTACAACTACAACTTTCTTCCTTCAATTTGAATGCAAATAATTCACCACTTTACAAGTAGATTGCCTTGGCTTTTCAACAAATCGTTCATTTTTTCTTCAAAATTAACTTTCTTCTTCTAATTTTTACTTTTATAAATGAATTAATCACAAATATCTTCAATTTCTATGAAATATAAATATTAACATCATTACAACATCATTACAACATCATTACAACATCATTACAACTACAACTTTCTTCCTTCTATTTGAATACAAATAATTCACCATTTTTCAAGTAGATTGCCTTGGCTTTTCAACAAATCATTCAATTTTTTGTTCAAAAACAACTTTTTTCTTCTAATTGTTACTTTTGTGAATTAATTAATCACTGAAAATCTCAAATTCTATGAAACATATTTTTTTAACATCATCACAATTACTACTCTCTTCCTTTAATTCGAAAACACACAAATCACCACCTTTTAAGTAGATTGCCATGGCTTTTCACAACTCGTTCAATTTTTTCTTCAAAATCAACTTTCTTCTTTAAATTGTTACTTTTGTAAATGAATTAATCACTGAAATTCTCAATTTCTATAAAATATAAATATGTTAACATCATTACAATAACAACTCCCTTTCTTCAATTTGAATGCACAAAAATCACCACATTTTCAATACATGGACTTAAGTTTTCGAAAAATTATTTCTATTTTCTCTTCATAATCTACTTTCTAATTTAATTATTACTTTTATAAATTTATTATTCACTGAAATATTCAATCTTTATAAAATATAAATATTTATTTGTTAATGATGTTATAACAGTAATAATGCTTTCTTACAATTTCAATGCTCAACTCACCACTTTTTATATACATTAACCTTAGTTTTAGAAAAATCGTTTGTATTTTTCAACAAAATCAACTGTTACTTTTATTGTTCACTGAATTTTGTATAAATTCTAAATATTTCTGTGTTGATAATAGCATCACCATTATATAAATCAAGTGATCATTTTCAATACACCTGCATTTCGCTATAACGGCCTTCTTCAATTAAGGCACGTTTTCGATTTACGGCCTAGAATGGTTCCCTATAACGGCAAAAAACTTTTTTCCATGTCGATATATCTACATATTACCAATCTTGCGCAAGCGCAATAATTCATTCCTTATGCGGCTTTTCGCTTTGCGGCCTAGTTTCGTGGAATGTATCTAGGCCGTAAAGCGAGGTACTTGGTTTTTCGAACAATTCTGTCCCAAACAATACGTTAGGATTTTTTCCAACTTTAAAGAGAACGCACTTTTTTATTACAAAATTAATATTTATTTAAATAATTCCTCAATAGAGTCCAAAACACATATAGTGGAAATTCAACTATAGATTCATGTATACTTTGATACAAAAAAACGCTAATATTACGAGATTTTAAAAACAATTATTCTACTTCCTTAACTTTTTTATAAATTTTAATCACTTTCACAGTTTAAAATGTGTAGTAAAAATGTGTTTTTTTAAATTTACAGTTTATTAATAGATACATTTTATAGACGTATTATAATTATTAATCATTTTTATTGCAACAGTGAACAAAATACTACAACATTCATATAATTATAAGAAAAAGAACACACAATTATTACCATCGCTGCAAAAGGGTATAGACCTATATAAAATACACTTTTTTCATCAAATATTTTGGTAATCTTAACAATAATAAACATATTTTGAAACAAGAAACTTTTTAACATAGAATGCAATAAATTCAATGCAATAAACAAATAGGTAAAACAAATAAAATGCCATTGCAGCAAAGTTATATTTAGCATAGGTCTTTCTGGCCTTTCATTTCATTTTACATACATATCCATAATTCATATTTAATACAATGTCACAAATTCGTATTATCACGAATTCTTTAGTTAGTTTTTAACACTCTTTAGTCTATTTGTATACACACTCTAATAATAATAAATTATCAAAATGTTTTCAATGTTATTTAATATAATGTATTTCATTTAACAAATATAAAAGCCTATTGGTTGCAGTTTTCGGCCCTTAATTAAATATTGTATAATATTAAATGCTTTTTCAATTTAATTAGTATTACTGTATTGTAGTAACAAATAATATTATGAATGAAGTGCGTAGTTAATTGAAACTCTTTGTTAAATATTTATACTTTTTAAAGTAATTATTAATGTAGTGAATGAAGTACACAGTTAATTGCAACTCTTTAACAACGCGTTCTCGAATTACGCGAAGAGAATCTTATAATGAATATGCATGGAGGGTAAATCGTATAAATCTTGCTAACTAATCGGGTCGGATGCAGAGGCGTAGTGGATTTGTTCAGAGGACTTAAAGTTAGCCGGACGATAATTCACGGAGACCAATAATTATCGAGAAAACGATAACTGGAAATTATCGGGTAATGAGCGAGACGCGAACGAGTGTCTCTCCTCCAAAATTATTATTTACTTATTCCCGGGGGTGGCGTTGGCCGAGGCGACTGCAGCGCCGTTCATTAATGCACCCTAATTAGCGATTAACTTATTAAATTACGGTTTATGGTCAGTGAGGGTAGAGGGTGGTTGTTGTGTAGGTTTTAGGGGTTAGTTTTGTTCTTTTCTAATAAAGATGAGGTTGGGCGGTGGTATTGGCGCGTGCTGGATATATACTTTAGCGAGGGATGCATTTCTGCGGCGATGTTAAACGCGTAAAAACGATAAATATGGATTAAGGCCAAAGGATTTGATGGCTCTAATACGACCAACAGCCACGAGAAACTGCATTGTTGCCCACGGACTCGCACATTATGTGCTCCGTGATTATGGATGGAAGTCCATACAACTGACAGACGAACACAGAAGACGGGACGACGACTGTTGACAAAGCAACAATAACAGCCTGAGTGCCGAACGCATCCACCATTTTTTACAACTGAAAAATCGTTACTTTTATTACGTTCTTACGATTTTGATAAATAGAAAATTGAATAATAAAAAAAAAGAATTTATTTTATATAAAACCGAAAAAGACTCCTGGATACGATCTAATAAAGGGAAAAATACTAAAAGAACTTCCAAATATTTCTGGCAATCATCTTTAATGCAATTTTACGAACTGGACACTTCTCCTCGCAATGGAAAATAGCACAAATTATCTTAATTCTCAAGCCAGGAAAGGCTCCAGAAGATATAAAATCATATAGACCCATAAGCCTACTTCCTATTGTATCAAAGGTATTTGAAAAGTTATTAATGAGTTAAAAATTATGATAAATAACAACGATATAATACCAAGTCGCCAATTTGGATTTTGCGATCAACATAGCACCATAAAACAAGTTAATAGAATTGCTAGTATAATAAGGCAGGATCTGAAAGAAAAGCGCTATTGCTCTGGAGCATTCTTAGATGTATCGCAAGCGTTCGATAAAGTGTGGCATACAGGATTATACTACAAATTAAAGAAGGCTCTACCATACAATTTTTACAAAATAATAAATTCGTATTTGACAGGAAGATTATTTTTAGTGAAAGTGTTCGATGCAGTAACAGATTTGCAACCAATCAAATCAGATGTACCACAAGGAAGCGTATTAGGACCCCTTTTGTATATATTATACACTGATATGCCTCTAACTGATAAAACAACAGTCGCAACATTTGCTGATGATACTGCAATTTTATCATCGCATGCAGATGCAGCACGTGCATCATATCATCTGCAAGATTCTTTGAACTTAGTACAGGAATGGCTACATAAATGGAAAATGAAGGTCAATGAATCAAAATCAGTGCATGTTACCTTCGCCATGAAAAAAGACTACTGCCCACCAGTGACTATCAACGGAAAAATTATACCGACAGCTAATATAGTTAAATATTTGGGTATACATCTGGATAGAAGATTGACCTGGAAAGATCGCATCCAATCAAAAAGAGAACAACTTGAAATCAAGTTCAGGAAGCTGTACTGGCTACTACGAGAAGACTCACAAATTTCAAAAGAAAACAAGCTACTGGTTTATAAGGTAATATTAAAATCACTCTGGACCTATGGATTACAGCTGTGGGGAAGCACTAGCAAATCTAATATTGCTATTATACAAAGATTCCAGTCGAAAAACCTAAGAAGAATCATAGGAGCTACATGGTACATTACAAATAGGAGAATACATGAAGATCTTCAAATAGAAACAGTGGAGGAAGCCATTATGAAATATAGTAGCAGATACCAAAATAGGCTAGAAAAACATCTAAATGACTTAGCTATCAATATTCTTGATAATAGCTTAACAACGAATCGACTGAAGCGATGTAATTTACTGGAGAAAAAAGAGAAAACCGCCAGTGGGCGCTATCCAATATTAAATTGTCATTTGTCAACCAATAGTTTGCAAATATTTCCTTCTAATCATAGAGTATTGAATTGAATTGATGCTACTCAACACACGTAAAGTATTTATTTTTACTTGGTAAGTTGATCTCAAATGTGTTCATATAAACTTTATAAAGAAATAAAGGCTATTTGTGCAAGTATTTACATAAATTACTTGGTTATTATCATTTAAAATTTAGTTGTTAGTAAAGAACTTATTGTCAATAGTTCTTTGAAACAGTTGACTTTTATTATTTTGTATTATTATCACTACTATTATATAAATATATTTAGTTTTTATCTGTTTGTATGACTGATACAATATATATAATTAGTAGTGTTTTTTTAAGTTAAACAATTTGTATAAACATAATATTTTTTCTAATAAATTAAAATAAATTATTTTCGTATACAAAATCCATCCAAATATATTTGTTTCTTCCAAAATTTATAATATTATAAAATTTCAATATATTCAAATCGAAACGCAATTTTATAATTGTCCACATAAACATAACTTGAATTCTTCGGTGCAATGTTTTCCAAACTATATTATTAATAATATAACAATCAAACTAAAGTTTATAGTTTTCCGTGAAAATCCGGTATGTAAATAAAAATGAATGTCTCCGAAGGACCTCCTCTAATCCAAAACCAAAATTGTTCCAATCATCGATAGATACCCCTTCCTTTCCCTTGAATTCATCTCAAAAGACTCTAATTTATCCTCTCTCTCTCTCCAAATTTACTTACCATATTCCAATATCTATTATCCCTGTAATTATGTTTCTTCCCTTTCCCAGAGGCTACCTTTTTTTGTATAATATTTTTTTATCTTCTTCTTATTCATTTAGTTTCTACATTCTACATTATATTGATGGGCGGAAAGACTAATGGTTGATAGCCCTTTGGCCAGCCTTTTCTATTTATATTATTATTAGGTTTTTGTGTTTAGAATTATATTTTGTTGTTATAACTGGCTTATAAATTATAATATATTATTATTTTTTAATTTTATATTATTGATTATCTAATATTTATAATAACATTTATTTCAACAACAAATACAAAGAAATAGAAAGAAAAATGAAATTGCTGCAAAGGTCTATACAAAATTGGTATTTCTGCCCTCTGTTATTATATACTCCACAAAATAAACAAGGTGAAAATTTCAGGATTTACGAAGTAATGAGTTGCTGGAAAAGTTTGAAAAACTTGTTTTAATTTATAAATGATGTTTAAAAACAATATTATCTTGAAAATTATTTTTTGAATAAATAAGAATAAACGAATATATATCAACTTTTAAATATAGATATGTTTTTTTTGTCAAATATATTTCAGATATATATATATAAATACCAATAATACTTAAATCTCTGTTAACCGGTTAACATCAGAATTATTAGTGAATATTCATTGCACACAGAAATGCTTGCATAAATTTGTCCCGTGATGCAGTTCCACGAATTATAAGCAATATTGAAAGTCCTTGCAAATCCCCTTCTTCGCCGCGTTACGTGTTCCAATGCTGAAAACGGATTGTTGATGGACCCCGGTCTCCGATAATGGACCTAAGGCTATTGGCTACTGTTGTTTTTGGATCAACGCAAACTGCGATAATCTCATTATAAAATCCGACTCTCACGAATCCCAACAAAATATTATTACACGTAAATAATAGAAAAATATGGTAGACATTTAAAATAACATCAAAACACTATCTGATAAATATAACATTGTATTTTTTTAACAAACAAATTAATCACTTAAAAAATTGTTCATTCATTCCAACTATATTCAAATTTTAAAATTACAGTAAATATAACTTTGATTTTTTCAATTAACTGACTTTCGATTATTCAATATCTTTTATTACGTCTTCTCCAACTTCAAATGCAATTGTATAATCACAAGGATATTTTTAAAATAGAAGAAATAGCATTGTATGCAACACTATATACACATAAAGTCGATCTTCTTTAATAAAAAAAACTGTTTCTTAATTACTCTTTATGCATTAAGTAATATTTAAAGATATTAATTCTGATTGTACATTATCACAATTTGCAGTAACTCTTTTCTCGACAAATCAAATTCGTTAACTATTCGAAAAATGTTTGTTTGGTTATGTGCATTCATGCAAAGTGCGCAACTTCAGTGCGAATTTTGAGCAGTAATGTTGTTTATTTTTATCAAGTGTAATAAGGCGTGTGACGCTTGAAATTCGTGTTAAAAAAAGCACCTGTAAAAACTATTTCTCTTGATTGACTCTGGATATTACAATAGTAAACGTAGAACGAGAAACACCGCAACAGAATTAATATTTGTTGGAAAAATGATGAACCAGGTGTCCGCCGAAGCTTTGTACTCGGCCACATACGTCGAGAACTACTTGGATTGTGTGGAGAACCTCCCCAACGACCTGCAAAGGTTGATCTCCAGGAATAGAGAACTGGATGTCAACTACTTGGGTATGTATTGGTTCTACCTTACAATGTATTAAAAAAAATACAACTTGTACTAATTAGAAATTCTTCTTCGTGAGCAGCGAACATTCGGACAGCTGAAATTCAGAAGGATGTGCTGATGACTACACCTGCATCAAATACAAGTCGCATTAGTAGGGCTCATTACAAGATGCAGCAAGCACTGATTGCTGCCCAGGAGATTGGAGATGAGAAGATGAACCTGGTTCAGACCATCCTCGCCACCATTGAAAGCAAAACGAAAATCTTGGATCAGAATCATCGCACGTTAGGTCAGTTTTCCCATAATGCTTTCTCCATGGAGGCAATGAAAATATTTATATGATCTCTTGCTGATGAATGAAATCATTCTTGAGAATAGATTTATTACAGTTGATATTCTGGAAATGTTGCTTGAATTTCAATGCTTTTCATTCAATATTATTTTCTTATGCAATCACTTCAATTAGCAAATTGTTTCTCATATTTCATTGAATGTAAATAACGAAATCATACTTTTCGTTTTCGTAGATGTAAGAAGAGATGATAATTCTTTGAATGAAAGTAGAGAACCACAAGCGAGTGGCAGTAATACGACAAATACTGCCCCTCCTTCTGGTGAAAGAACAACGAAAAGAGCTCGCCGTTCGAGACAAGAAACCTCCGGTACGGCCGCAACTACAAACGACAATGCCGTTGCGGAGCATGTGCTTCGAAGTCAGGCCTCTTCTTCCAACGCTGCAAGTACCAGCACCGGCACCAGGAGGACCAACAACAGTAAGATACATTAAAATGTAACCATCGCAATATCATGCTGTCATTTTTATTTCGTTTAGAAGCTGGTAACAAAAAGGGTAAAAAGAAGACAACAAAGTCGAATACGGCGCAACGCAATGAAGAGACCTCCCCCAAGGCAGAGGACAGGATTGATCCTGATGAACCCACATACTGCCTTTGTGACCAAATCTCCTATGGAGAAATGATCATGTGTGATAACGACCTGTGCCCAATAGAATGGTTTCATTTTAGTTGTGTCAGTCTCGTTACTAAGCCCAAAGGTCGATGGTTTTGTCCGAAGTGTCGTGGTGAGAGGCCTAGTGTGATGAAGCCAAAACATGTATTCCTCAAGGAGCTGCAAATATATAACAAAGAGAAGGAAGAGAAGACATACTGAGTGTATCAGTTCAAATTTATGTACAAACTATAGTAGGTTTTTAATAATGATTTCAATGCAGATAAGTATTTTCTTTTTTAATTAAAAATAAATTATTCAATTTTTATTATCATTGTTGATTTAATTTATTAGTTTGTTGGTTTAATTTCACCTCACCTGATCTCTGTCAGTTGATGATGGATGTTTCCAGTTGAGTGCTGCCGTGTTTGAAGTTTTAAAATGACGGATGTCTGCAGGATCATAATTGGATTTTCCAATCAGCAACAACATCCTATTGAGTAATTAGCTGTGGCATGTAATTTTTAAATCATTAAACATCAATTCACTTCACATGTCATTAGAAAAATACTTGTCAATTTAAAAATATCTCATAGGTTTGAATGGCCACTGGTTGCTTAGTTACCTGTTGTTATTGGTAACAGCCTTTTTTGTCGGGCATTCCACAGGTTATCGATTTTCCCAGAAGAATTACGATTGCAGCAAAAAAAAACGATGAATATCACGTTGAAGGACATTCAGATTTCGAGTCGTTTTGTATTCTTGTATACGAAAGGGTTGTAGATACTTTTCGTTCTTAACAGATTTGCGTCTGCGAGATAGGGGTGCAGAGTTTCCGGAAAGAAACGGCAACAGGGCCGCAGCATACGGGCTGCGCTGCACTTGCAGCTCTCTCTCCAATCATTTCATCAGTGAATATGTCAGCGGCTCAAGCATTCTGGCAAGCGAAGATGTCTTTGCCGCCAGTGGTATGCAGAGGATGGCCGAGGTCCTCGCGTATCCTGGACCAACACTTTGGGGTAACTCTGGACGTGACCGACAGTTTCATCCCGATTGCCGCACCAGAAGAATTCTGGAAGATGCTAGGAAGACGAAGATTCTTCAGGCTGTGGAAGACGCTCGCCTCTACCGGCGACAGAGGCTCGACTGTCATTATGGACGTCTTCAAATTCCTGGTGAATCTGGACGTGCAGCAATTCATGCCGGACGAGATCACGGTGAAGGCGACCGGCAACAACGTCATCACCGTCGAGGGGAAGCATGAGCACCGGAGGGACAATCACGGTTTTGTCTTCAGGCACTTCGTCCGGAAGTACTTCGTGCCGCAAGGGTACAACATCGAAGGCATCCTCTCCGAACTCTCCTCCGACGGAATGTTGTCCATCGTCATACCACGAGACGACGAGTACAAGCAGGCACCTCTATTCAAATTCGGAAAGTTGGCCATCAAGGACAAGTAAAGACGTCGCGGTTCTCCGCGCATCATCCCACCACCCCTGTACATGTATTAATTGTCAATTAAAACGTAGCCATTTTTTGTAACGCTTTCAAACAAACTCTAAATGTAATATTTAAACTTGCAAATAATTTATTTAGTGACCTGATTGTTCTTAAGTTGATAAATGTAAATAAAATATATATATATTACGTGAAGATAATACTTTCATTTACCCGTAATTTTCATAAATTGTGTTCCTGCACGGTTTGCTCAACCAGACCAACTTTAATAAGAGTATCTAGGTAAAGCTGTGCAGAATTCCCGGAGCTGCTCTTTTACTGGTTGCTATGTTACCAGTTGTCACGGGCAACAGTTTGTTTTTCGGATATTCCACAGGTTATTGATTTTTCGAGACAAACCAATACACGGAATTCCTTTTCCTACCAAAAGCAATGTGCGTCATTCAATTATATATAGTAAGGGCAATCCATCCAGCAAATTGTTACTTTTATTCTGCTCGATTTTACGAATGTGTAGGAAGAGGAAATTGTGGAAGGCAACGTGGCCTCCGTCCGTATAAAACCCGCGCTGCTGCAGCGGGTCTCGTCCATTCGCACGTTGAGCTTGGAAGCTGTGCCAATAGCTGCAGAGCGAAGATGTCTTTCCTACCCATGATTCTGTCAAACCCGTACAACTCTTTGAATCCTGCGCGCCAGTTGAACCTGCAGGAAGAGGACTATTTCACGCCATTCATGACACCGGAAGAGTGGCAAACGATGATGCAACGGTCCGGAAGCTATCGTCGACAGGCGGACGATGTCGACGACAGATCCACCATTAACATGGACAAAGACAAGTTCCAGGTGAATCTCGACGTGCAGCAGTTCAAACCGGAGGAGATCACCGTGAAAGTGACCGGGAAGAGCGAGATTACGGTGGAGGGTAAACACGAGGAGCTGCAGGACGAGCACGGTCTCATCTCCAGGCATTTCGTGAGGAAGTACGTCGTTCCGCACGAATGCAACATCGATGAGGTCTTTTCGCAGCTCTCCTCTGATGGTGTCTTGTCCGTCACTGCACCAAGGGAAGAGTCTCCACATAACATCAACAAAGACATCACCATTACACAGACCGGGAAACCTGCCATCGACGTCCTCGAGAAGAAGATTTGAAAAACATTTTCTTCGCTCACGCTTATTAAACAGCCGTTAGGATGCAGACGATTCTTACAATTGACACGCTTCTAAGATGTTATTTAAATATATTTTATATATTAGTGATAATAAATTATTGTTGTTTTCTCATTGTATTCCATTTGTATCCTTAAGATTACTTTTAAACAATTATATTTAATGTAATTCTTTAGTGTACAAAATCGTTTATAAATGTATAGAAAACTATTAGAATAAAATAGAAATAAAAATATGCAATTACATTTTCTTTTGAAAAATATCAATTATTTTTTATTTTTGCTAGAAACATTATTAATATTTTATTTGTAAATTTTTATAAATTTAAAATAACTGATTTCAACAAATAAAACATTTTAGATTCTAAAATATTATTACTGCATAGTACCAATTATAATTTGCTATAAACAAATTTGAAAATATATGTTTTTAACTGTTTTATTTGTAAAATTTGATTAATTTAATATAACTGTTTTTAATAAATATAACATTTCTAATTATTTGTAACTTTACAAAGAACTAGCATGGAGATAGATTAATTAGGACAAATGGAAACAACAATGGTTCAGAAGATTTGCATTATCTGTTAAACTAAGTTACTCATAAATACGAGGATGTGCAAGTCCCTCTCTGTCCACTTAATGATCGATGGTTGTTGCTATGTTACCGGTTGCTACCAGCAACAGTTCATTTTGTTTTGCACTCGACTGCATATCGATTTTGAATGCAGTATAAATAAAATAAAATAAAATAGAGAACAAACCAATCGGCCCGGATGTCCTTTTGACGTTGGCAGATCTATCGATTGTAATGAAATGTCCAGTAAATAAATTGCGTGCAATTTGAACGTGTGCAGGTGAAATACTGAATATGAAAATATCTGGAATATTCCAGAAAGAATGGGAAGTTTCCTAACTCGAATAATAATTATAATCCTTCTGGCGTGAGGATTGTAACGAGTCTGAAATTCTAGTAGGGATCCAGAAGATTCTCGCACGGCAACGCGGCTTCCGTATAAAAACGGCGCTACAACCGACTCGCTGCATTCATTCCAGCTCCAAGCCTTGAAACGTAAACTGCATACAAGACTTCGCAGCATCAATTATAAAACAAAATGTCTCTTCTGCCAATTCTCTTCGGTGAACGGTACAACACGATGCGTCCCTCTCGCATTTTGAACCAACATTTCGGTGTCCCGCTGCAGATGGAGGACCTCTTCAGCCCGATGACCATCCCCGAAGAGTTCAAAATGATGATGCGTCACCCTGGGTACTTCAGACCGTGGAAATCGACTGCGGCCGTAGGCGATAATGGATCCACCGTTAGCCTTGAGAAGGACAAGTACCAAGTGAACCTCGACGTGCAGCAGTTCAAGCCGGAGGAGATCACCGTCAAAGTCACCGGGAAGAACGAGATCACCGTCGAGGGGAAGCACGAGGAGAAGCAGGACGAGCACGGATTCATCTCGAGGCATTTCGTGAGGAAGTACCTCGTTCCGGAAGGATGCAACATCGAGGGCGTGGTTTCTCATCTCTCTTCGGATGGAGTGCTATCCATCACCGCTCCCAAGGAGGATACGCCCATCACCGATCACAAAGAGATTCCCATCACTCAGACCGGAAAACCGGCAATTAAACCAGAAGAGCAGAAGAACTAAATCTATTATTCGCTTTCATTTTCGTTCTTTTGTATCGCTTTTCCTTTTTCTCGCTTAGAACTATGTAATTAGTAATAGAATAGATTCAACTCTGTAACGTAATCAATATAATAAAGAGAATATCACTACTCTTCAAAATGGTATTAATTCATTAATCCTCAAACACTCAATTTAAACATTTCTATTAGACTCCATTTAGACTTTCAAAGTTGAATGATCTCTTGTTGCTATGTTGTCAATAACCATGCCATACAATAAATAAGAACTTCATTATAGCAATATGTAAATAAGTTATCTTATCTTTTATTATTTGTCTAAGCTCTTTGCATCAATAGCATTTTATTTCTACTCTTTGTATTTATATTATTCTTGTAGTTGTTGTTGCATACATATTGTTATTATTCATTTATCTTTAAACAATTTTCTTCTTCTTCCTTCAATCTTCCTCATTTGTATTTGCTTTCCCATTGATGTCATCCGATAGTCCCAGATCGATGGAATGTCATATGGCGTCTTTGCCCTTGTTGAACCAAATATTATCATATTACATGCTTTCCCGTTTCATTTTGTTATTGTAAACATTTTAATTTGTTAAATTTTGAACTGTGTACGTTACCGGATCGAAGGGATAAATGCAAGAGGGCAAATACATGTACCATATAAAAAAAACGATTGTCAAACCGGGGCTCCAGCGGTTCAGCTCTTAGTTGAATGGAGAGACCTCGGAAGTGATATTATTATGGTCATTACAGTTAGTTATTGGGAATGTTTTTATAAGATGTTGTTATTAAATATTAATCCTTGTCTTCTTAATAAAGAGAAAGAGCAATCCATATATTGACGTTCTTCACGAATAGATGAGACATCGAATGGAGGTGGGCAAAGCGACGCCTGCATCCTGCAACTGACTTGGTTGTCGTTACATGCAAAGAACATGTGGTCCATCGTTCCCTCCGCTTTAAACAATAAATACTAATGTATTTATAAAATTATTCTTTTTATAACGCCTTTTACAGAAAACGGAACGCGCTTGAACTAGATTTGACGCGTCCGAATATTTTGTATGTTTAGTTCCAATTTCAATCTGATGATTTAGAAAAGTTTGGATTTATCGGAACCATATTGAAAAGTCTAGAACATTAATCAATTAATTATGCATTGCAATTTTAGAAGTGATCTAGATTGAGTGGAATGTTCTAGAAACATCATGTAATATTATGAAATTCGTGAATAGTATAAAAAACAATAATTTTCCTTAATACAAGTCATTGTCCTTAAACTTAATATTTTGAAAATTTCCATATTTCTAGAAATATTTGCGCATTGTATTTCAGTGCAGTTTTCAACAGAATTTTTACTTTTAGAATAATCAAGAAAAAATATTTACAAATATTCTATAATAAAAAAATGTAAAATGACACATTTTTAGAAAATTCTAGAAATATTGAAGACTTCTCTTTGAGTGTAGAATACAATCTTATTTCTAAAAAAATAAGATTTTGATCGTTTAGAATATTTTAGAAATAAGCATGGAAAGTTGCATGTTTAAATATCCAAGATTGAGTAGAATATTCTGGGCAAATGATTGTAAAAATGTGATTGTGAAAAGTTTCTAGAACGTTCTAGAAATTCTGACGGATTCTGTCTGAGTGAAGTTCACAACAATATTATTATGTCTAAAATATTGGAGAAATTTCTGGAAATGTTGAGCAATTGAGTGCAGATTTCTAGAAGGATTCCAGATTATTCTCGAACAACGATGAATCAGTATAAAAGCCTCGTTGCAACTGCAATTCACAACCATTCGAGCGCTAAACTTAGCACTGCGAACAACTATATTAAATAAATATTCGACGACAAACATTGAAATCTTTGAAGATGTCTTTGATACCATTTCTGTTCGGTGATCACTTCAATCACACACGTCCATCGCACATATTCGATCAACATTTCGGAGTACCCCTGCAAATGGATGACCTATACCAGATGGCAGTACCCGAAGAGTTCAGGATGATGTTTCGTCATCCCGGATACTTCAGACCATGGAGGACTACTGCCAACGACGATAATGGATCGACCATCAGCTTGGAGAAGGATAAGTTCCAGGTGAACCTAGACGTGAAGCAGTTCAAGCCGGAAGAGATCGTGGTAAAGATGACCGGAAACAACGAGATCACTGTCGAGGGAAAGCACGAGGAGAAGCAGGACGAGCACGGATTCATCTCGAGGCATTTCGTGAGAAAGTACATCGTTCCGCAAGGTTGCAACGTCGAGGGCGTGGATTGTCATCTCTCTTCGGATGGAGTGTTATCCATCACCGCTCCGCGGCAGGAAACGACTTCCGTCGAGCATAAAGTCATTCCCATCACGCAGACTGGGATCCCAATGATGAAACACGAGGAACAGAAGAAATGATACCGTGTCCAGTCCATTCACTTTTGTATCGCCTTTCATAGATCTTAGCTTGACGTAACTAGTATTAACAAAATACCATAACAATTTAAAATAAGTTCAATAGATAGATTAAATCAATCGAATCAGTTCTAATTCTAACTGTTATAATTTAATCCAATGCAAATTCCTTGCCCTTTACTCACCTTACAAAATTGTTGGCAAACAATCCAACTATTTTTAAATCTGATTTACAACGCAAATACTAGCTCGACTATAAATAGAATTGAATCAAATCTTGTTGACTTGGTCAGTAGTAAATGATATTTTTCATGGATTTATATATTTACCTAAATATGTACACAACAATGGAAAACATAAACTTAAATAAAATTCAAGAATCATAAAAAATATATGTGCATTTGCTTTTTTCACACTTAATATTATAGAATAATTTAATAATGTATAATATATACAGCTTAAATATACCAGTCGTCTCAAATTAATTATGTGTGTGTGTAGTAAAAAGCGTAGCAAGGGACATTCAGTAGAATTTCTTCAGAATTGTAAAAATAAAGAAGATTATTACTAATACGCACAACACTTTCAGAAGAAGTAAATAACGTCAACGAGGCCATTGGCTGGATTTGTCCGTGAGCGGAACGTAAATCACGCCCATCAGAGACTTCCGAGATATGCTACCATCAGGCAACTTATCAATCTGCTCCAGCTGTTGGTCTCCTCCAGCGGGACCAACTGGTACAATCAACCTACCACCAACCTGAATTAAAATCAATCAATTAAAATAAATTAATCACTGTAATTGCATGATTGACACCTTCAACTGATCAATCAATGGTTGTGGCAGAGTTGGAGCAGCTGCACCCACATGAATAGCATTGTAAGGACCCAAATCAGAGAAACCAAGTCTGCCATCTCCCAACTTCAACTGCACTCTGCCTGACTGCAACAGTTCCTGGTTTCCTTTCTGAATGTTCTCGGTGGCCATCTGAATCAGCTCTGGGATATGATCTATACCAACTGCAGTACCATTTTCACCCAGCATGTAGGCCATGCATGCAGTCAGATAGCCAGACCCTGAGCCCACATCCAAAGCCTTTTCACCAGGAACCAGCTTCTCCTTGAGCAGCTCCAATGCATGGGCATGCATGTGCGGTGCACTGATTGTCACCCCATATCCAATACCCTGTGGAGCATCAATGTAAGGATTCCTCACAGAGTAGTGTCCTCTATCAACTAGTATCATGGCTTGCTCGACTGTATCACTTCTAATAATACCATTGGCTGAAGAAGTTTTACAATTAATTTAACACAATACATTGAGTTATAAAAGTAAGCTTACTTCTCAGGTTTCTCACCAATTCGAGATTCGTTTTTCCATGCGAACGCCAAGCCATTGTCACTGTAAATGTCAGCAACCAAAACAATAATTCCATTAATTTCAAACCAACATCCATCCGACTGCGACGTTGACATATGACATTTTCGCAGATGATCTGTCAGACGTAGCGCGGGAGAAATTCGTATTGGAGACACGATTCAAATAATTTACTTTTCAATCCAATAAGAAACAAACAATATTCCTTAAAAATTCGAATTTAAAATTTCAATATTTCTTAGCTTCTATTCTAAATAAAATAGAAATAAGATAAATTCATATTGTCAGCACTTTGCAGCAATAGAATTGTATTTTTTCTTTGTGTTTATATTTCTTATATATTGAGTATTTTTTGTAATTATTGTTGTAATAAATATTATTATTAAGATAAATATAAAAGAATAAAATAAAACTGATTAACCAACCAAAACACATATATTTGTCTTAAATAAAATATTCTTCTCTATACGTTTTTTATTGCTAAAATACATGGTAAACTGATGAAGTTCTACTTGTTGAGTGCTTCTGCGAGGTCCACGAAACTTGTACAATACCATTTGCACTTGCTACGGACGTTTTCCCTTATGACGTTACCTCCGAAGCCTGAAAAAATAATCACAATTGTATTTTAAGTTACATAAACTAATGTCAATTTGATGCATGTCATAATGACAGATAAGTATTTTTTATATCAATTTATCAGTTTTGACTGTCAAATTTGGCGCATCAAATATAAACATATTCAAAATAAGATTGCATAATTACCAACGAAGACGTCGGCAGGTGGACAGGCTTCCAAATCGTTAGCTCCATCACCGACAAGCACTAAATGCTTGTAATTGTTATCCACTTTCAAATTGTTGATAATGAAACCTTTCCCGCCACTTCTTGCGGTCGGTGCGGATTCCTCAAATCCAGCAAATTCACCTAAAAGAAAGTAAACAAAAAATATAATTAACGAAAAAGAAACATCCTGCGTTATTACCATTGTGGTAGAACTTCAGGCGATTAGCGTAGATGTTCGTATAAGGAATGTTGAGCTTCGCTGCGACTGGCCCAATTATGGACTTAAATCCTCCAGAAATAAGATAAACTGGAATATTATTCGCATGGAAATAGTAAACTACTTCACTGAAACACGTCGAATTAGTAAACATTAAATTCGGCTAGTTTTAACACTAATTACATAATTCCAGGCGTTAAATTTGGTGGATTATTTGCGATGAAGTCGTTCAAAATTTCTAAGCTGGGTTTCATGATCTGCAAACGCTTACTAATAGCCTCCTCGAAGAGCATGTTTCCACCCATCGCTTTCTTGGTGCTGCGAAGAATTAATTAAAAGTGAGCGAAAATCCAAAGATTTTTAAACTCACAGTTCGGCAATTTCGCTCTCTTTGCCACAAGCTTTCGCCAGCTCGTCGATGGATTCTTCCTTAATCACCGTCGAATCCACATCGAAGCAGATGCAATCGGCGACTTTCAGTAGTTTCACTATCTCGGAAAGGTCCATTTTGGTTGTCTGGTTCTTCGTTGATAATTGCCCGCTCGATGCGCTAGTTTGTGTATAGATATATTTACTTCTTGTTATCGTTACAAATTTAATGCAAGGTCAGAGGATTCCGACGAGCACCATTTAACTGCACTGGTGCCTGGTGATGGAGGGAGAATGACTAAACCAACGTGAAAGACCTAAAGCGCTCGTGTTCAGTCGGTTGAGGACTGTTTACGTTTTGTCCAGCCAATAACTCGACCCCAAATACAGCTTAAGCACATTCTCGGAATAATAGCCACTTTATCTTGACGCGCGATAAGCACATTTGTAAATAATCGAATTATGCATTTCACTTTGAGATTTTCTATTTCACATTCGATTCAACAATTATTACGAAACGCACTTATTTATCTACACAATAAAAAAGTGACAAACTTGACGTATCCCATTTTTACACATTTTGGAAATAAAACAAAAAGACAATATTTTGACCCATTTCCTCCACGAAGTAAATATGAAAACAATATTATAAGATTATGCATTATCAGTGGTTTTAACCATTAGATAACATATTCAAAAATAATTAACAAGAAATTTGTACACAACAGTCTTGAGAATTTAACGAAAAAATGTATCAAATATGGCGTTTCCTGTAGTTTAAAAATATATATTATTACCAGATTTTCTTCCTGGAAACTGGAAAGGAATGCTTGAAGGCACGGGTGGGCTGGACCCGGCTCGGTCCGGTTGTTAAAAGTTTTGGAACTCGGCGAGCCGCTTGTTAAATTACCCCTTAAACAAAAAAATAAGCCATTTTAATAGTATGTTTATCCAAAAAAAACCGTTTTTTTTTTGTTGCTTCGAAATAATAGCGAGCCGGTGGTTCAAAATTTGGCAGTCCACCCCTGCTTGAAGGTAGAACTACCGAGAAATTGGGGTTTTCTATTGAAATAAACCGCTAGTTTTACCTGTGACTGGTGGATCATTTCAAAATCTATATCTATAAATTAAAAGGTGAAAGGACTATTGTCTTTCCGTCTAACGTTTGTAGTATTTTTTATAAAATGATAATAATCTTTATCAATCAAATGATTAAACGGCTAACGACCAAAGTCCATCTTTTTTTTGTAATTTATTAAACATTTTTCTCATAAATTCTTTCCAACAAAGAGATTATTTTAGGAATTTATCTTAAGAAAATGAGTAAATCTGTATTACATACTATTTCGTAAATTGAATGTTACAGGTAAATTAGCAAAAAGGGCGTTAGTTGCGCCAGTTTACGTGGCTTAATCTAAATTTACATGCGACGAGCGCGTTTATTTTAAGACGGGGTGGCTATCAATTGAATTGAATTGTAGTGTTGCAGAAACTATAGGAATGGGAATAGGAAGTTGACGTTGGTGCGCAGGAAGGAAGTAGCCTTCCTCCATTGCACTTGCGTGTGTGATCATCCTTCGTTTGAAATGATCCTACACTATCTCCCATCCAGTTCGACGCTTTCCTTCATCTCATTCAGATTGCAAAGAAATAAGAAATAAACATTTTACGAAATTCGCGAAATATTTAAACAAACTTTAATACAACCTCAGACATAAACAAATTAAACATGCATTAAATATAATTATAAAATAAAAAGCAATAAACCAAACATTTGAAGAAAAATGTTAAAACTTTTCGTTTTCTTAATAATCTGCTCGTCTTCTCACGAGCAGACGACTCGTGTGGAAATCAACGAAATCACAGACACGTAAGTGATAAAAATCATAATTAATTAGCTTTAATTATAATATTTATTGCAAAAGACAAACAAATCTAAAATCAACTGTTATATAATAGTTACAAATAGACTATAGGTTTTTCTACCCCAATTTTTACTTATATTAATAATAGTTCAAATAGCTAACAATTAACAAGAGCAAGTTATATTAGAAACAAAGAATTTCAAATCAAAAGGAAACAACAAAATTAAAACAAATTGCAACAAAAATCAAGGCCAATTCTATTGCAATAACTTACAATAATTCACTCATTGTTTCCAATTTAATGATATGCAATTCGTAAATAAAATCGTAAGTGACTCATACAAAACAAATTCTCAAAATATATTATTTTTGCTTAGAAAAGTGTTAATAATAAGAAAATAACATTTATTGCAACAATTATAAACAATACTCAATCAATAGTAATAAAGAAATGCAAAGAAAGAAAAATATAACATAATGCTATTGCTGCAAAGGGCTATAGACTATACATCTTTCTGCACTACAAAAAGTCTTATTTTACCGATAATTATGTGATTTGTAGACAGAACAGCACGATTTCGATTAAATTAGACGCTGCGGGATGCTGAGCGCTTGGCGCCAAGTCGTCTCGACCCTATTGATTTTTCATCTCGCAAAAAAAAACTCCAACTCGTAAACTTCCATATAAACAGATTGATTATAACTTGAAATTAATTTAGAACATAATATTACATTAACAATTAATTTGTATATATTTTCAGTGTAACAAATTGGGTGGAAAATTTCGGGAAGGAACTGCAAGTGCTCATGCAACTAACGAGGAAGAATCAAGTGAAAAATGTAATCTATAATTAATTAAATTTGTGTAAAAACTGAAACTGTTTCATTTGCAGAGCTTCTCGCATGTGGATGTCGTCGAGGAAAACTGGGATTTGATCATCGAGAATGTCTCGCAGAATTTACGGGTCATGATGAACGAAAAAGTGGAAGCGGTCAAGGTAAACTGCGGAACATATTTTAGATGATTTTCCATTATGGTTTATTTTGGTTTAGGCCATAAAACGACATGCGGAACTTTTGGCCTTCCACAGGAAACCCGACGTCAACATGTATTCTCTTTACGATTTCTACGACGCCAACGATATAGATGTCGAAAATCCCGTCGAAGATCGCAGCTCGCACATCCATGAGGTTCGTTGTCAAGTTTAAGTTTATTATATAGGTGATCATTTTTGGATTGAATTTCGCAGAGCGAAAAGATGTGGGAATGCGCAATTCCTCCGAATCCGAGCGGCCTCTGCTTCAGCAAGGATTTCCACGCCGACGAGGAATTCCAAGCGGACGAGACCAGCTACGACAGCTTCAACTACGAACCTAAAGTGAGGAAGCAGGTGTACGAGAGCACTAATCGCGAAAAATGCTCCAACATCATGTTCCTCCATCGTCCTCGCAAATACCACAGGAAGATGAACGTCGCTTACAACGCGCAATTCGATACCAAAGTCAACCTGAACTACAGCATAGTTCGCGTGTCACCCGGAGTTTACTCGAGAAGTAAATACTAAATCAATCGATCGCATTGATGCATCCGCTTTTGGTTTTGCAGAGAAGGATGTTCTGAACGGAATCCGTTGGTCCGAGGGCTTAGATTTAACGTTCAAATGCAACTACAACCGGGATCCGACGTTGACTTGGCAGTTCTTCGGAAGCCCTAACGGATTCATGCGCTTCTATCCAGGTGCGAAAATATATCATTTGTAATTTTTTCAATTAACTTCAAATTGTTTCGACAGCAATGCAATGGTCCCAAGAGGAGTACGATCAAACGTACGATTTCCGAATAAGATCTTGGTACATCGAGGGAATCTCTTCAGCTAAAGACATAATCATCCTTCTGGACAGATCCGGCTCCATGAAGGGCAATAAACGTGTAATTTCTACGCAAATAGTCAACGCTATTCTTGACACGCTCACGGACAACGATTATGTAAACATCTACACGTTTACGAATAGGACAGAATCGCTTGTGGATTGCTTCAACGACACTTTGGTTCAGGTCTCTAAATGAGATGCAATGATGATGATGAACATGATTACATTACATATTTCAGGCCAACGAGGAAAACTTGCGTTTACTTCGTGAGAAGCTCGAGTTCATCAAGGACGAATTTTACGGGGACATAACGCACGGTTTGGAGAAAGCGTTTCCCATCCTTTGGAAGTACAGGGAGGCTCGGAGAGGAGCTATAGTCTGCAACCAGGCGATAATGCTGATCACAGAGGGACTGGACTACGAGTACAAAGACGTTCTCTTCAACATCTACAATCACATTCCGTCGGACGAGAAGTACAGACCCATCAGGTTCTTCACCTATCTTCTGGGAACAGATCAGAACGATGCGGAAAGAATGAAGTGGATCGCCTGCGAAAATATGGGTAACATTTCGCGTTTTTATTTTCTACAATCACTTTCTGTCTTGTTATCATTGTAGGTTATTACGTGAACATAACTGTGATCGAGGAGGTCCGTGAGAGGGTCCTGAAATACTTAGAGGTAATGTCGAGGCCGATAAATATGAATGCGGACGAAGAGATGGAGCCTGCTTGGAGCGCCCTGTACGTCCATCTGGTCGACAGGAGACTCTCGAATTGGCTGTGGAAGAAAAACGAAGGTAATAGACAAAGAGACATTTTAATCAAGTACGAAAAGCAGCAAATTAAGGAGAAGGGGAAAATATTCGAACCGACACAAAGACACTTTACATTGGAGATAGAACATGTGAGCACACAAACCACACACTTACCTACAGCTCCACTCCAATCGCAACAAACTAAGAGAGTTTCCATTGCAGCCCTACGAGAAATACCTCACGGTGCGCGAATACAAGTACTTGACTTCGGTCTCACTACCAGTTTACGATAAAAGAGGAAACCGGACTACCTTGCTCGGAGTTGCTGGAGTCGACGTTCCTTTGGATTACATCAAGCAGCTCACAGAACCGCACAGAGTACGATCAATCAAACCTAATAATTGTATTCCAAAAATTATAATACTATCAACCCTTGCAGATCGGCGTTAACGGTTACGCATTCATCATCACGAACAACGGTTACGTCCTTCATCATCCGGACCACAGACGAGAGGTAAACTCTCCGCTAAAACATACAACAAAATGTTACCTAATTACCTTCCGCAGTTCAAAGATCGAATCTTAAAACCAACATTCAACCGAGTCGACTTCACAGAAGTGGAAATTTCCGATGCCACCGTCAAACCGCGCATCTTCGACGATGCCATCATCGAGGTAAAAACTTTCAATCAAAACTCATAAACTAACATCAAAAAACATTTTTAGCTAAGAGAAAACGTGGTGCTGCAAAAGAAAGGACGACGAGAACTGAAAGTGCGGACTCCCATCGACGATATGGTACGCAATTATACCAAAATTACCCACCGAGTCTCCAATTGGATTTGTTTCAGAAACGCGTTATTTTAAGCAGCAGACATTACTTCTACACGAAGATCGGTCCGTTCAGTTTGGTCATCGCCTTGCCGGATCGTTATGGTTTCTTGGTCATCAGACATCCCAAATCTGATCCATCGGTCAAAACGATTTTGCAGATGCTGTCCTCGCATAGGAATTGGAGGGTCCATCCCAAATGGTTGTACACATGCAAAACGCACAGGGCTCACAAGAATCCTGAACAGGAGCTGCTATACTTCCTGGAGCGTAAAAAGATACCTAAAAATTGTAAAGATGACATATTAAATTACTAAACGTAAAATAACTTTCAATTATTTTAGGCGACACGAGCTTAATAGAAGCGCTCCTCAAAGACGTGAACGTGACAGAGTGGTTCAACGAGGAAGACATTTCGGTTAAACGAAGGTATTTCTTCACACAAAACATCTCTTGAAGACAATTCCTGTTAATCCTTTTTTAACTTTACAGATCTAAATTTCACAATGGAGTGGTTCTAACGTTTATGGCTACTCACGCTGGATTAACCAGATGGAAAAACTTAATGAGGATCGAAGAGGATGAGACGTATGCTCAACAATCTATTCACAATTGCTTTGTATTAAAAAAACTCCTATTTTCAGTCATTTTGCGAATGCTAATAACAAAGCACCAGATGAAGTTTATTATAGAAGAGCAGCAGAATTGAACTACGATCGACCAGATATGTTCCTATTCTCAGTTCCACTCGATCCAGATAGTAAATATCTTAGAATAGATCACCCCATATCGTAATATTGTTATTTTATAGACTTCGATGAAAATTCAACCTTAATTACGGTGAGCAATGTTGTGTACCAAGAGAAGCACAACAAGAGGGCTCCAGTTGCTGCAATAGGTTTGCAGATTCTTCACAAAACTTTGAACAATCTCATCAACAGTTTACAAGTAATAAACATGTTTTAATATGCATTTTACATCTATATTCACTCATGCTGTTTCAGTGCAATAGTAAATTCTGCAAGATGCGTTGCGGCGACGACAACTGGAGGTGTTACGTCTTAGATAACGACGGTTACATAGTCTTGGATAATGATACCAAGAATATAGGAAAGTTAATTGCAGACGTAGACCCGATCCTCACGGATTATCTGGTGAGGGATGGCGTTTACAAGGACGTAACCGTCTTCGACTACCAAGGTACTTGTTACCCCAACTATTACTCGATCGATGAATTCTACGGGCCCACAGCTGAGGTAACACTGAAACCCAGAATCTGCAGTCAGTATATGTAACTATTAATTCAGGATATTCGAAAAGACATCAAATGTCGTACTCCCATAAAGTGCAAAACCATCGAGTATTTGCGTCGACAGCTGCAGAAAACCATACCGACACCGTGCGATATCGAATTGAAGTTGTACAATTCACTTTGGAAGGATCATTCCAGGCTGACACCAACCAAGAGCAGACTCGAATGCAGCTGGTTCTATAAAACTTAATCAACAAAATTCAGTCCAAAGTAATTAATTTTAAACATTTCACTTGCAGCGCTTACATCGCGCAACACATTAGAGGTACGAATCTGATGATGGTCGTCGTGAATGGTACTTGCTGTCCGTACGAAAGCCACTTCAAAAACGAGAACGAATTCCCCAGAGAGATTCAGTACAACCTGACGCTGCCCTGCTACATCGCCACTATGAACAACTTCACGAAACGCCATTACACCAAATGCATCATCAAGAACAAACTCGTAGATATCCACAAATACATACAATTTAATCACCGTATTAATTTTACTTTGTTCATGCAGGAATACACTTTGAATCAAAGGAACCATTCGAACTGCGGCTACTACGGAATAGTACCCCGAGAATAAATGCAAACGTCTTGAGAACAAAGTTATTACCTTAAGAAATATATTCTGCTATTTATTCATAAAATAGGCAATAAATAAATAATATATAGTGTACAAACGTGATTTGGCCTTTCCATCAGTTTTTTTTTACGGATCCACCCTTAAGCGTCTCCACGATCGTAGCTGAGGCAGCCGCATCTAGTGCAACTTATCGTTGGTCTTGCTCTGATCGATTGTTCGTAAGCCACCTCCGTGTCGAAGCCATCCTCCTCGTTAGACATGAAAGGAATAAACTGTGGTCTCGGATCTTTCATCGTTGCAAAGTACTTTTTTATAAAAAGAATCTAAAATTTAAAACGAAAATTAAATACGCGCAATAAAGAAACGCTTTGTTTCACATACGTATAGACACATCAATATCAGGACAACCAGAACGACGACACCATTGTTACAAAAGTAAGGTTCAATGTTGGAATCTTCGACTAAGACTTTTTCGTAACCCACCAATTTTCCCTAAAACATTCATGTTTCCTCAAGTATTAATAATTTTTACAACTTACTATCTTTTGCCAATAGGTGGGTTCCGGAAGTGGCTTAGGTCTAGTAGACAATAGTTCCATGCAATTTGGAATCTGCAGAACACGTTTGTTAAAAAAATTAGCAATTTCGTAACCGTCGACTTACCAATGATCGCAATGAGGAAATGACCACGTTCAACGCTTTCCCTGAAAGCAAAGATACCGAGTTTTCGATCCACTTGAGTAAATGTATACATACCAGTTTCATGACATATGGGAAACACGTAGGCTTGTGAGACTCTGGCTAATACTAGAATTAAGGCGATTAAAGGAACAAGAATCATTCCTTTGCAATTTGTATTTTTGTTGTCTAAACGAAGCGAAAATGTGTTTCTTTTTATTCGTACTTTGTTCGCTGCCCACTCGCAACTACTGCCGGTTGTCACACAATAAAAACATACAAATCAAATTTGACAACTGTTCGAACATAATTCTAACACGCGTCTACTTGATTGCCAGGCTCGTCGCCGTTCTTTCCCACCTCGCTCACCTCCGAAGCTCCCGCAGCACTCAATTCGGTCTCCTCTAGATTTCCATGCCCGAACATATTCCCGATCTTCTCCAGCTTGCTCTGAATATCGTAAACGCCCTCCATGCGACGTCTCAAAGACTCCTGATTCTCGCTAACATCTAACAAAAATCATCAAAAACAAACTCCTGAAATTTCCGCATTCAATTACCATGCATCTTGTACATCCTTTTCAAATTGATGCCCATCAACTCGATCTGCACCTCAGCCAACTCCCTGAGCAACTCGACGCTTACAGCAATGTAGCACTGAGGCCTCACCTCTTTCAAAATTGTGCTGAGCGTCTCGAGTGCATCAGCCCTGCGCTTCTGCACGTTGTACTGCGAATCCAGATCCGGCTCGTAGAACGCCAAAAACCTGTACAGCTCGCTCAGATCCAGCACGCAGTTCACGTAAATAAAAGGGTAATCTCTGAGGGTGTAGTAGACCCTGGCTCTCTTCAGCCACATCTGGGTGTGTTGAAACAAGATGTGAGCTTCAACGGTATTGGTGACGAACTTCGCAGGAACCTTTGCAATCTTCACTTCGGAATTCGGAAATTTCAGGTTGTCATCCAGCGCGTCCTCCTCGTCGTCCAACTTGATCTCGTGGGCTACCTCTGCACAATTACGTAAATGCAAACACACTCAGTTAATTTGTCGATTACCTTCGGCCGAAGAAGTTGTTGGAACGTCGTCGAAGATCTTGTTGCAGAGCTTCGTGATGTCTCGGGATTTGCTGGTATCGAACAATCTTAGGCCGTAGTAGATCCAACCTCTTGCCAATTCTGCTTGCGCCTTTCCCAATTCTGGATGGTCAATGAGCGCTGCCTCAACGCGATCCAAAGCCGATCCAGCCGCTGATAAGTAATATCTTTAAAGGTATTGTCATTATATTAGAACATCAATCATTGGATATTAATCTTAAAATATACCTAGCGGGGACGAATAGCATTTTAACCAAATACAAGGAAGCAACTCGAGTACAACGCATTGCCCAATCCACCGGATCGCACTCCTCGTAATCCAATTCCAATTCAAGGATGCGATGCTGCACGTATGCGGACTCTTTTTCCAATCCCATCTTGCTATAAACCCAACTGAGCATTTGCAAATTGTTCATGTTGATGCTATGCATTTTAACTTTAGCCTCGCTGTTTTTCAGAGGTCCCACTGCAAATAGTTCTTCAGTGCTACAGAACAACAAATAGTTAATTAACTAAATCAATTAGTCACAAACATAGAGTAGATACCTATAGATTATAACATCTGGTTTTGCTTCCAACGTCGTTATTTCCTCTAAGAGTTCTTTGGCCTTCTCGTAATCGCCCAACTTAGATAAAGTGAATGCCAAATGGTTGATGATTCGCAAATGCAGATACACCATGAAGG
This sequence comes from Nicrophorus orbicollis, assembly GCA_018845635.1. Classification (NCBI taxonomy): domain Eukaryota; kingdom Metazoa; phylum Arthropoda; class Insecta; order Coleoptera; family Silphidae; genus Nicrophorus; species Nicrophorus orbicollis. The sequence continues at coordinate 3,195,675 of JAFMTC010014004.1, read as the reverse complement.
GATCTGTTATGTGGTCCTTGATGATTTCGAGTGCTTTGTCCAGGTTCTCTTTGCTTGCGACGAAATCGTCCACGGTGAGCTTAATCTTTGCGTTCTCGTAGAACAGCGATGACTTCATGGCCAGAACCTTCGTCTGTCCCTCCGTCTCCTTCACCGTTGCGAAGATCTCGTCCAGGCGCGTCTGCAGGTTGACAAACATCTCTTGCAGCAGATTCTGCTGCGTCTTATCGCCCGCATCGTGCTTCAGCACCTCCGGCTTCTGCGACGTCTTCTTCAAGTTCTCGAAAAGATCCTCCAGCTCTTTGCACGTCGCCTCCGACAACGCCGCCATTCCGCAATTCTTCCTCCGGTAAATTTGACTGATAATTTACAATTCCGAAAATACTGTTTATCGTTTTTTTTCTTCCACAGACCACCTAGATTATATAATTTAAATAAAACGTGACCCAAATAAACGTCACATAACAAAAACAATTTTCCAATCGAAACTAATTAATTAAATAGCACATAATATAAAAACTCTGTTTTTAGTAAATAATCAATAAAATATACAATTTTTCAATTTCAAAACATCACATTTAAATTTTAAAGTCAAATAATTACAATAGTTAATACAGTAATTAACCTATTCAGATATTTGTACAATAATACTCTGTCTAAGTTAAAAGTATTTTTAAAAAGAAACATTTAAAAACTTATCTTTTTTTTAATTATTTAGAGAACACTTGGTTTTAAACTTTTGTATTATACATTCTATTCAATTATTTGTTAATTAATATGTAAGTTAAAAGTAGTTAAATATTAACGATCATTAATAAATATTTAAAATTTTAAATGTTTGAAAGTACATTCGGTTGCATACTTTGCTGTATATCCATTGTTGACATTTTTTATTAGCATAACCTACAAGTTTTAATCCAAAGATTTGTGCAAATCAAAATGAATAGTTTACTCAAGTTGAGACTTATTGCTCCAAAATTGAGGCCCTTATGTCGCCTGTCGTCCACGACAAACGACCTGTACGAACCAGACTATTTGCATGTAAGTTACATAAACGTAACCTCACTCAAAATGCAACTTTCGTAAATTGGTATTTTCAGTTACTGAAATCCAAAGTGCCTTTATATGACACCATCAATATACAGATGAGGGGACACGATTATGCGATCTTGGAAAACTACCAGAAGCTTGTTCATAATATGGCCAAGAACATGGACATTGATGTGGAAGACGCCTGGGCTGTCCCAGCCCAAGATATGCAGATCACCACATACAAATATAACAGTGAAGTCATTAATTCTCAATACAGTTTGAAAACCTATGAGCGTTCAGTACAAATTACAGATGTTAGCAGTTTAAAGGTACTTTGTGATGCTCCATTCAATTGCAGACTATTTAAATTAAATAATATTTTTTAGTTACCAATTTTGTTAAGAGCTTTGGAAGCATCTGCGCCGATAGGCGTTACAATTGCGGTAGTAAATCATGAAGATTACCATGAAGAGGTGCGTTACATTCCTGATAAGGAGTTGCTCGAATTGAAACAAGAGTTAGATGAAATGGGCGGACCAAGAAAAGTGCGATGAGTATTCAAAAATACTGTATTTAAAAATAAATATATATAAAAAAATAATTCAAAAAAATTAAATCTGTGTAAATAAATGTTTCTGATTTGTAAACAAAAATAGAGTATTGCGAGTTTACAGTTGAGATCCGTACCTCAGACCACGCCGAAGTGGACCACCTTGATTTTGGGCTGCTGCATGGGCGGGCTTTCGCTGCTCTCCCTTCGAATTGGGGTGAAGTCTTTGAGATAATCCTCGTTGGGATGGCAGAGAGGAAGACTGTCCGCCAGTTCCTTCTGTGGATCAGTGACGTGCGCTGGAGGTGGCACCCGCACTGGCCTCTTTACTTCCGGTACAATAAAGGCGGTCACGGTATCCGAGAATTTCACCTTCGCTTGCGGCTTCTTTGGATTCTGAGCAGTTGTCGGTACATTGATGGGCGGAGTCACTGGCAGCGGCGGAGGCGGTCGAACAACGGGAGGTGGAGCCATGGGCGGTGGTGGCAGCATCGGTTGTTTTATAAGGGGTGGAGGCACCATTGGCTGTTTTATAAGGGGCGGAGGCACCATTGGTTGTTTTACAAGAGGTGGAGGCACCATCGGCGGCGGTGGCACCATCGGTGGTTTGATGGGCGTGAATTTGTGTTGTATATAGGGATTAATTACTCGGGGCGTGTACGGAATGCCCAAGGTGGAGTGCTCAGAGTACGGTAACAGGGCGGGCGTCAATGGAAGAGGCGGAGCTTGTAGCGATGGGGGCGGCGGCATACTCTGCTTGTTCATCAATCTTATTTTAGGTAAATCTATATTCGGTATTGGCGGCACGTAGCTGGCCGGGCGGTATGTTTTCGGGATCGGATTGTTGAAATTCGTGCTTAGGTAATTCTCCTGTGACAGGTGTCTGCTCTCGTCGTTCTGCTCGGACTCTTCGCTGGTCTCGCTGCAAGAGTCCGAACACTGCGAGCAAGAAGATCTCGAGCAATTGGAATCTAAAACGATCGAATGTTAATTTATTAAAATTAATTACACAATCACTAAATTACCTTCGCTCGAGCAGTGACTCAAAAGCGCGGAAGCTTGTGCTCTCGCAGCGGCCGCCATCTCCGTCTCTCCTATTCTAACAGCTATATAGTGAAGGTCCATGAACAAGTCGTGGTATCCCAAATCGACGGCCAATAAGAAAGCAGTCTCGAACATTTTCGACCTCACCAATTGATGGAAGAAACGCCTCGTCATCGATTTTACCTAATATTGAACATCAATTATATGTCTTTTTATAATAACACTTTGTAGTCTTACTTGTGGTCCAAAATGATGTCTTGCATTTGCACTCAATGGAACCGGAGGACAATGGTAGCTACCTAAAGCGTCTTGCAGCTGCTTCGCCGTCGCTTCATTCAATGGCTTCCTCAACAGATGTGCAACAATCCTCTGCAAAGCCCCGAAAGCCTCCTCGTCAAAATTCTTGCTCAGCAGCAAACGTATTGCTTTATCGATATTGTTCTCGTTCAAATATATCTGTACGAGGTTCAGGAAATTCATCTTGTTATGACTAATGACTATCAAAGGTCCTTGCTCTAACGCCACCAACAGATTCTTCGACCCCCAGAACAGCTGCTCCACGCTGTTTTGAGTGGTGAAGTAACTGGAAATATCAAATACATTTGAAGCGCATGGATCTTCGCTTATTGTTTGTGTTGGTATGCAGTTCAAGGCTGTATCATAGTATTGCAGTTGACCTCTCTCGTTGGCAATTGTAGCCAAAGCTTCGGACTTGTGCCAAGCCACGTTGGTCGGTATAAAAGAGGCTTTGATGATCCGGCTTGACCCTCGATTTCGATCTAACAACGCCAAAGACCCATCGATGCAACCCAAAATCAAATAATTCTCCTTTCCGCTCAAACTGGCGCAACTAACTTGCGTCTGCAAAGGAACCGAAGTTACGCAGTTCCTCTTCAAACTTGTCCCAATCAATTCAAAGGTGCAAACTTCAATTGAAACGGCACCTCTTTGCGAAACCTTTTGCTCAACGACGATTATATTCTTGTTGCAAACCTTGCTCACAATAATTTTGATCGGTTCCCCGTCCGTTTTTCTATACGCTATGAGATCTGGACCTCTGGCGCCAATCCAATACAAATGCAGGTTGGCTCTCTGATGGTCTTTTGCCATTGGACTCCATGGCTGAGGATGCTCTGTGCCAATTTTACCCCATACCACCAAAAACTCTCCATGCATACTCAAATTTCGCCTGGATCCACTCTCCAGGACCCAATCTTTCCATAATCCACCTTGCCCATAAACTTTTCCATCTTTGCAAATGCATACCACTTGGTTGCCCACTATTATCCCATCAGAAATAATCTCATTCTGAATCCTGCTCAACAGATTTCTATCAAAGTTAATTGAAGCTATATCAGTAGAATGTGTCTTAATTGTAACTATCAATCCCCTTGATAGAAGCAACTTCAATGTATCTTCTTGCCATGTCTGAAATACTATCTTATTTTGCACTAGAGCCTCCTCAAGGTCTTTAATTTTATCCCTTAGCTTATGGGGCCTCTTATTGATGATGACATACTTCAAACCCCTTTGCTCAGCATAAGTATGCTTTACATTCTGGTAAATCAAATCAGAAGGATCTTTCCTTATATTGTACCTTAAAATAAAATGAATTAAACTAAGCATACTTAAAATGAAAACCTCCAAATCCAAATGTTACTTGAAGGCACCATAATCAGAAGGCCTTATGTTGATGTCATCCTGCAAACTCCAGAAGCGAATCTCACTGTGCAGGGATAACATTGCTCCTTGTATTAGTTACCAGCATGGACGGATTACACATTTCTAAAATATTAATAAATTACATTGTAAACAGGTTTTCACACATACTGTGTTGTGTATGCAAACACTTTTGAACTACCCCCAACTGACATGTGTCAACTTCAAGGTCGTTGACCTTGAAACTATAATACAACTGAAAGTAATTTAATTAATAAACACTTATCTATAACTAATAGTAAATAGAAATTATTACAAATCATTATTATGCATTTATTCGGTTTTATTGTTTTCAAATTATAGTTCAAATATTCCCAGTTTATTGGCAAGACTGATTTTATTAACCTAGCTTTTTCTCATGAAATAAGCTGATTAAAATAAGTTAAAAATGTTGTCTTTTATATCGAAGAAATCACATAGCATAGGCTCGAATACACGTAATTGTGAGTATTATTTAATTTGCTTGCATTGTGGATTCCTTTAATTGAGAAAATTGCAGTTTTGAGACATGCAACATCCAGTCAAGCATTGAAGCCTACTGAGGAAGTGAACTCTAGCAATAACAAACCAAAAGATGGAAGGAAGAGTTACGCTGAGTTTAGACACATTTACCCTGAATTCCTGCCTGATCCCAAGATCGAATTCAGGAATTCCATTAGGGAGAAGCTTGAAAGGACTGACATGATTTCAAGGAGAACATTGATTGATATTCCTGAATTCTATGTTGGTATGTTACCAAATTTGTCTTAAGAGAGAATAAAAGCTGTATTTACTGCTGTATCTTTAGGTACCATTATGGCAGTAACAGTGTCTGATAAACACACTCCAGGAAAACCCTTAAGATTTGTTGGAATTTGTATAAAAAGGGAGGGCTGTGGTTTGAGATCAACATTCATATTGAGGAATGTTGTTGACCATCAGGGTGTTGAAGTGATGTATGAGATCTATGATCCAACAATTCAAAAAATTGAGGTGCTGAGACTAGAGAAGAGATTGGATGATGAGCTGCTGTATTTGCGGGATTCTTTACCAGAGTTCAGTACTTTTGATCCGAATATGGAAGCTGAAATTTTGGCGGAGGGAACGCCCGTACCGGTAAATACAATCAAAGTCCAGCTGAAACCAAGGCCGTGGTTGGAAAGGTGGGAGAGACAGAATTTGAAGGGCGTGGAAAAGATTGATTTACCTGAGAAGTTCTTCAAACGCGCTGCTGAACTGGCGAAACCCTACGAAAAATACGACCTTATGAAGCAATACATGTATGTTCTCAATTTGTAAATAGGATTTCCAATCTTTAAAAACAAATATTTTTGTTATTACAGGAGAACTATCCCGGAGGAGGAACAGAACGAGATATTTGCAGAGATTCAGTCTCAGCTGCACAAGCTCGAGGTAACGAGGAAGAAGATGAAGAGGAAGCGCACGTTCGTAAAACCTACGAAGTTGGCTTAAATATGAAGAGTAATTAAATAATTTGTAATATATTTGTGGATTAAAAGTTGTGTAACAAATAAAGTACGTAAAATTAAACATAATATTTACAACAGAAGATAAAGATATACTAGGTGAAAACATAATTCGAAAACACTGGAGGAAAACACATATAAATTAAAAACGCTTAAAATAATTTTAATGACAAGTGGAGAAAAGAAATCACAAATTCTCGTTTATACCCTATTCAGTTACATAAGTACTATTTTGGTATGCACGGAACAGAATTAAATTATGGCGTATTTGGATTAGTTATATTGATACTTGCCACGTCACTGCATTTTTGATACTTCAAACCTGGTGTTGACAAGCTCATCGTCAGAGTCCAGGATTTGCAGCGGCGTATTAACGTTGACGTTCTCCTCTAGCCACTTTATTTCCTCTTCGATAGTCTTCTGCTTAGGAGCAGAGGTGTTCTTGTGGATACGCACCTTTACTCCGTAGGCGTCGTTAACGAGATGCTCTTCCTCCTCGTCGTCGCCCGTCTCCAAGAGTGGCACGAAAGCGTATCTCTGGTTGTTGTTAGTGGGCCTCCACAAGATCATAATTACCAGCAACAACGATGAGAACAGTATATGCCAGTAGGCTTCCTCTAACCACAGATCTTTCCACACCTTCAAGCATGCGACGATCCTGTGGGTCTTGATCGAATAAAGCATAAATATAATCGAAGCTGCGACCGAGAAGATCAAGGTGTTCGTGAAGTGCTTGTACAGTGTAAGCTTGACTTCGTTTCGGCGGAGACGTAAGGTGCGCATCGTATTTACTAAAGCGCTGAAAATCCACCAGCAAATCGCCGAATCTAGCACTGCCAGAGGTACCGACGCCACAAGAACCTCCTTGTTCTGGTCGTTCTTTGGCCGAGTCACTCTGAGGTAAGATTCACTCGCGGCAAGGAAGAAATACAACATACCAACTCCGACCACTCGGTGCAAAGCAGCTCCTAATCTAGGCTTGACTATACCGAATCCCAGACTGACAATAACGACCAACATTCTAGCCAATGTGCGTTTACCGCAGGAAATCCATTCTGCAAAGAGCATCGCGCCCTGCACTCGGTTCCCGGTGTTGTTAATACTTTGGTACTCGGCGTAGAAAGTGGCTTTCTCCAACATACCCAACAAAATTACTCCACCAATCCAGAACTGCACACGAAGAAGATCGCGCCATTGCAGGAAGGACATGACCGTCCACATGAGGCCAAATATCACGTAGATCACGCACATGAACCCGTAGAACGGCAGCAAAGGCCAATCAGCTGCTGACAAGTAACCATACTTGTTCTTCATCTCAATGTGCACATCCAGATTGTAGTTCTCTCCTGCAACCTTTATTCCAAGCACATAAATACCATCCTTTGGCGTTACAAAAACGGGAATCGGTTTTCCAATATCAATATCCTTTGCCACCTCCACATCCTTCTCAATTGAGATGTGATCCCAACATTTGTAAGTCCTCTCTGATGATGGATGTCCATTGGTCATGTTGATAGTAGCAGTGCTTTTTTGCAAATTCTAAAAATAATATGATTAAAACAAACTTGTTATGTACCACTATTTTGAACAGTACATCTTGTACTTTGTTACTAGCATCACTGTAATCCCAACAGACTGAATGGACTACAACCCAGGTGACTGTAATATTTGTTGGGTCCTCAGTGATGGTCTCACAATTTGCTGAAAATTAAAATCAATAATTTACAGAATGCACCATATTATTTCTACAGCTATCTATAAAAATACCTCTGATGAATACATGTGCGCCTTGGTACAGACTTTTGGAGAGGATCAAGTAGTTTTGTTGCTGAAAATCATAATTTACGAGTGAAGCAAATACATAAACAAGTAATTATTTGTTTAATTACCACAGTCAGATTGAAATCCCATTTCCCTTCGTCGGGCAGTGCCCCGACGTCGTACAGACATTGGTGTAATAAGAAAATCAACAGAAAGCACTTAAATTTCGTCATTTCTTCAACATCTATCAAAAGCCCTTAGGAAAATATTAGGTACTTAACCAGAGCTTTGTACTATTTATTTTTGCACTTTTATTTGACGTTTGCTGGTTGCAGGTCTGCCATATCAATGAACCATAAAAATTGAGCTTCTCAGTTAGATGTACAGACGTACTTTGGAGTATAAGAAGTTGTCTTTTATTGAGGAGAATAATTTCATTCTAAACTTGTAAACTCTTTCCTCTCTAAGCGTACTTCCGTTTTCTTTTTATACTTTATAACAACAAATCGTCTTTCATACATTAAATTAGAAGAATCGGAATAAATGTTTGTGCCTAGGTGACATCTATAGCTAAAACTAACAAATAATAATGTAAACAAAGAGACTGCACAATTGTATTTTTTTATTAGCGCAATGTTAGTCATCAATAGTTCATATCCAATTGGTAAATGAAAGATATCATTCATCAAAATGCATTACTCTTTATTACTACTCATTATGTTGCACACAATTAGGAGAAGGTTAGTTTTTATTGCAAGATGTTAACAAACTAATTATTATCTTGTGTGCAGTAGTCAGGAAGGCAATGATACAAATGTAAACTGCACAGAGTATAAAAACAATTTTGCAGCTCACATTTCGAATTTCACTGAATGCGCCATAGTACATGCCCGACCAATTACCTTCTGTGAGTCATGTGTTGATAAATACATTAATGTCCTGCAAAGTTACTACAATTTATCAACAGTAAGTAATATTAAAGGATAATGCAGCATTCAATGTGCATTCAGTTTTCAGATGAAACAGGAATATGTATAAATGATTACATTAATTTAGACAGACTGCAAATTGTTGATACATTATATCACAACAGTTTTGATCTTTGGAATAGAGCAAAGTGCTATGGTAAGTAATACGCATTGTTCTGTAAACAATCTAAACCAATTATGATTTACAGAATGTTTTGTGATGATCAATGAAACAGTAACAAATAAGCCTTCAGAAGAAACAAGAAATTTCAATGTTTTATTGAATGATACATTGAACTGCATGCAAGCAACATATCAAGATGAAAACCTCATGTGCTTTACGTGCATGGATGTTTATTTGGCACTGAACGATTATTATATAAGTATTAGTAATATAAATGAGAAAATCGGGATGTGCATGGACATTGTTGATTTGGTTAGTTCTCTCTTTAAAACTAAATTAATATTGCTTTACAACAAAGTATTTTACAGATGAACAATACCCGAACTCAATGGAGTAGGCGATGCTGCGAGTACCGTAAACGAAAAGAATACGTTTTTCTTATTTCGACATGCTTGGTCTCCCTCCTCACAATACTCTTCTACGTTTTAGCCAAATTCTGTACTGATATGCGCAAACCAGAGATTTTCCAACGTACGTTGCTCTTAAATTACTTCCCAACTTGATATTATTTCGTGCAATTTTATTTTACAGAAAGTCGATTTGCAGAATCCCTAAATCAAAATAATGCAATGTAGATGAAGACTTTTAATTAGTTGTATGCTTGAATATATTTGATCATTATTTACATTAATAAAAATCAATGTTTTTAAAAAATGTATAAACGAATTATGTTTTATCTTAATGAATAATATATATATTTGATATCTATGAGATGGATATTATAGAATATCCTGAAATTTATATATACGATAGAAAGTACCAAAGGTTTGCATCAGCTTTAAACATGTTTAAATTTTGCACGTTTTACCTGTGCCTCGCCTTTTTGTTATTATTCTTTTTTGCGCTATTGTTAAAACTCTTCTGTTTCGCAGAAATATCACGTCCGGGGCTTGACCTGTCTAGGCCGTTTTGCGTGCCGTTGCTGGTCGGGTTTGTAGAATGTTTACCAGCCGTTTTAATGCCTGAATCAATGTGATTTGCCATCACAGGCGCAATATTAGTATCGCTGGAGTCTTCATTAGTTTGTGACTCTGTATCACTGTGTCTATCATCTATAAACAAATATAAAAGACATGAATGGGTTTACATTGAGATCGCTAATATTCTACATAATTTATTTCTTATAACAATGATGTATATAATTGTTCTCTTAAAACTGTGTAACAACCATAAATATTAAAAAAATATGTATATATATAACTAAATCTACAACTACTATAAGTAAAAAATATAACAATTTATTAAATAGATAGCAATTCAACTCTTACTTTTTTCTGGATTAGAATCAACAATTCCGCTGACAGCCTGAAATTGAACAATTCATATATTAATATGCAATAAAAAAGTAATAATTTACAAGACTCACTGCCATAGAAGTGATGGAAGACTTTGAGAACAGTCTTTCAGCTTCCTTGAATTTTCGATTACGTTTGTCAGCTTTGGAGTTTGTTGTTTTGTTGCTCGACAAGTATCTGTCCCATCCTCTGATTATATTACCATGCAGCTGTGTGTCCTCTAAATAAGATCCCTCGAATGCATATATTTGCTTCTCCAAGTTAGCTAAGGTTTCCTAATAAAGAATAATATTGAGTAAAAAAAACTGAAGCCTAACCACATGATTTACTTACAGCAATTTCGGCTTTGCGTTTAACCAAGTCGGCGAGTTCGCTTCTCGCATCAATTGTTGAAGCAGCTTTAGATGACATTTTGAATTGGTCTTGGTTTTGAATTGGAAAATATAAACAACTTTCTGCTACTGAATGAATGTGTCTGTCAAAAAGTCAAACACTAAATCTAAGTAAATGTTTGAAGTTTACAGGTTTATACAGGTATATACAGGTCCACCAATCTATAAATATTAAAATTTAACTATATTGGTGCAAATAGGGTTATATAAGCAACTTATTATATTAAGTGGAATTAAAACTACTTAAAGCAGCTTAAAGACTCAAGCTAAGTGAGAACAAGTGGTGAAAAAGGACCTCCAAGAAAAAGAAGAAAATATAAATTAAATAATTATTAAAAAAGTTTAAAACTAATGAAATATACAAAATAGTTAAATAGTAAATTAATTAATCACAATAGCCCTTTAGGTCATTGTGTTCTCAATACAGATTAAGACATTCATTTTGGCTAGAGGTGCATTAAAACAAATGTAATATGTTATAGAAAATCTTTGTTTATTAATTTAAAAAAAAAAAATGGTTCATAGGTTTCATGTAAACTTTCCGACACAATTGAGTAACGAATATGTTTAATGTAATGTTATTTAGTATCATTACTAGACACTAATAAATTTCTAGGTTATGTTTTGAAGGCATTGCGTTAATTATTGTTAAAATGGTGAAAAGCAAGTTACTACGCGTTACGCAAATTAATGCTGTTTATTTTGATAAAGAGCTCTTTAGGGAATTTAAGCACCATCTCGAGGAATGTCTGAAATATTTTCCTGTAAGTTATATTGAAACTGCATCAAATTGTAACATTATTATGATTTATTTTATTACTATATTCATTGCAAATTTGATGAAATGATTATATATTTAGTCACATGCTTATTGTTCAATTTCAGTTATATTTCTCTACTAAAAAAATATTACTTTTTCCTGATTCAACCTAATACATTAGTATATAAATGTAATGTGATTTAATATGTAGTGTGAGCTCTTTTGTTATGATACATGTAGACAGGACAGAGACGTCACTTTTGTTTATAAATTTCACCCATAGCCAAAGTTGAAAAAACTTTTTAGATTTATTTAATTTAACTGTTTGAAAAAGATCAACCACTTTGACGAAAATACATCATTTTCCAAAAATATTTTGACCTTAATTTAATATTTAATAATTCTGTTCATTATTATTATTATTATGTTAACTGATAATTACTATGTATACTGGATTATACTTGTACAGATTTGTTATCAAATATTTAGTCTGGATGACTAGAAAAGGCCTATAACATTGTTTTAACTATCTCATTATGGAAGGATAAACCCCAAGGACTTAACGGAATAGTTAAGATACACAACTTTGCGAAGATTGCAATTGAATGTCGCAACACAAATCAATCAAGTTTACGGGTCTTCTTAAAGTTTAAGAAAATATCATTTCCGGGATGCGATATATCTGGGTAATCTCATTATTTAAGCAAACATTTTACGAATATTAAACATGAATATTCTTAAGTAGTTTAATTGCACAATGTTTTCACTGAGAAATCAAGTGTTGATCTCATGAAGTAGGAAGCAGAAGTATGAGTGTAACGTAAGAGTAAGAGTTAAGTAGCAAGTTTATGTCTATGAATTAAGTCTTACTCAGTACAAAGTATGTTCTAGATGAGTCCCTTTAAATACTACTAGGCAGACTAAGAATATTCAGGGCTTGATCTTTGAATACTTTTACTTGGAAGTAAAGTTTTAAAGAACAGATATCTTTGTCAGTATAGTTGCTAATGGTACCTATAAAGTTATATATTTGGTCACAACAAATTATTATTTTTATATTAATTATATCCTTTAGTTCCTTGTATTCACAATACCTTATCGACTAATCCAGTTAGCATATACTTAACATCGTCTTCTAGTTGACCATAGTTCAGCTGTTGTTGTTTATAATCACAAATTGGCTAATTGCTACTCATAAGTATATTGGAATTACAGATGACGAACATTAAATTCTATTCGAAAAGAAGTAAAAACTATAAAACCCGTAGTGCATTTCACGTATCACTTGATGCTTCATAAGTCTATGTAATTAGTAATGGCCTCATTTTACTTAATTGAGTTTTCATGCACGATTACATATTATATATAAATATGTTTTTACTATCTTTTATAGAATATTTATGTATTGATTAATTAATCTTATTATTTTGTTGTTAAATGTTACAAGCTATAAGCCAATGCATTTTTTTCTCTTGTAATTTTAGGTTGACGTTACTTCAAAATTTGAACCGGAATTAAACTTTCTGCTGCGAGTTGGTATTCTGAGTTATTCAATTTTTACTCACAATTGCAGCTTTGGCCAAAAGCTACTTTCAATCAAATATGATAACCTATCGTCAACGAAGAAATACTTTTTCGTCTTTGCAAACGTGTACAATTACTTGAAAGATAAAATGGAATCGTCGACACCTTCCCATTGCATCAACAGGTACTTCCACAAAATCGACGTGTGCATCCAATTGTTAAGATTGATCAACATATCGTTATTTCTGAGGGGCGGTGAGAAGCCTCAACTGATTGAACGGTTCCTTGGTCTGAACCAAGATTTCAGCAAAAATAACGCCCAGCGTCATTACGAAGACAAATACATGACGAGGGAATTGATTTGGAACGGATTCATTGAGATCTTGGTGTACTTGCTGCCGTTGATTAATTATCAGAAAATTACGAGAATGATGAGACAATGGAATCCAGTGCACAAAAAGCCTACGACGGCAACAACGAACAGAACGTTGACGTTGGAAACGAGGTGTGCGGTTTGCGGACAATTTCCCATTCATCCTTCGCACATGGGCTGCTGCCACATCTTCTGCTATTTCTGCTTGAAGGGAAACCAAGTGGCCGATGCGAAATACGAATGTCCCACGTGCGAATTTTCTACATCAAATCCAATTTGTCAGAAATTGAATTGTTAATAAATTATACTAAATAATCAGATTTTTATTTACATTCACACAAAAAAAAAACGTGTTTTCTTTTCTTAAATTAATATGCGGACCTCTAACTACAATTCAAAGTAAACGGATTTTTATGATGCAAAAGTGTATTATATAATTTGTGAACCGAACGGAACACAAAATGCGTTTGTAGATCACTTTCTAAATTGGGGCCTCCTTGGAAAACTTGAAATAGTAATAAAGTTATGTAAACTTCGAACCAGTTTTACAATTTTCGTTTCCACTCAATTTCTTTGGTTTAGGGGTGGAGGTGGAAGCCATAACCGTATTTTCGTGTGGGCGATAGAAATCGTTACATTTGGTTTACAATGATCGCAATTTTGAATGCAGAGCAACGATTCGATGCAGGATTTTCATAGGCAAGGCATGCGGAAATCCCACTTTAATTGCAATTTATTTAATGCGGAAAGAGACAATTTCTGCACGAACCTACAAGGAATCGAAGTGATATTTTTGTAAGACGCAATAATTAACGCTGGGTTATGTAAAAAAAGGAGGATTGAATGTCCAATAATAGACGTTGCACGAAAGGAAATAAATTGATTACTATGTAATATTTATTAGTAGATATAAAACATATATAACGTATCACATTCTAGTATATGTATTTATATACAAAAAGGTAAAAAAAATATATAGTCGTTATTATATTTAATATACATAACAGAGTGATATGAAGTTAGACTAGTAAAGAATAAGATAATGAGTACGGCAAGAGAAGGTAAGAGGGAAATGAGAAATGAAGTGCTTAAACTAATTTGTGATGGGGAAGGTGTGACTTATTGGACTATACAGAATGCACTCGATGTTTGACCTTACTGTTTCTTCTTGGAATTCGTGACCTCCGCATGAAATCCAGTTTTCCAATCGGCGTTGTAAGTTACGGTACGGACGTTGCCGTCAGGTTCTACCAAGGAATATTGTCCGGTCACATTGTCACCGTCGCGTTCTTCCTTCTGCTCCTTAATGTCACCAGTGTGCGGGTCGTTCACTCCGTACTTGAAGGCGTAGCGAGGATGAGCATCCTAAAATTATGTTAAAATTCAGCTTCAAGTACTTTTAAATAAATCTAAAAATAGTTATCGATACGTTTATCAAATCTGGAGCATTTGAAAGTGGAGACCCAAATTTTTAGATTAAAGTATTTCGAATTGCAAATCTTGTTAACGAGATAAATTATATCAAAAATTCTTACGTAATATTGATTTTGGTCTTCGTGGTGGTTGTTGTAATGACTGGATTCCGAAGAACTGCTGGATTGAGAAGAGTAGCCAATCGGGGCGACTTGGACAACTTGTTGTTTGGCAGCAACTGGAGCAATGTATTGAGCGGCAGCAACGGGAGTTGAAATTTGTGCGTAACTGCTTGGAGAGTAACCGGAAGAGTAATGGGAAGCGTATTTGTTGGATTCGCCTCCCGATTGAGAGCTCGAAATTCCGTAAGACACTTGAGTTGGTGCTTGATACTTGACTAAAGTTGGAGCTTGGTATTTGATGACAGCGGGTGCTTGGTATTTAACGACAGATGGAGATTGATATTTAACTACGGTTGGAGTTTGGTATTTGAGAACAGTAAGGGGTTGATGTTGGATTTGAGAAGTTGAAGATTGATATTGAACTACTGGAGCATGGATATTGCTGGCAATGGGTTGGTATTGAGCGACCGGTGCTTGGATATGACTAACTTGTTGAACGACTGGTGCCGCCTGGACGTGAGTTACAGCAGATTGATATTGAGCAACCGGCGCTTGGATTTTGGCGTATTGTGGTTCATATTGATTAACAGTGTGGGAAATGGTGGTTAAAGGTGCTTGGGAGACTTGGGTTTGATATTTAACTACGGGAGCTTGATATTGAATAGCGGCAGACTGGTAATTGACGATTGGAGCTGGATATTTAATGACGGGAGCTGCCACTTTGATGGTTGGGGCATAAGAGGCAATCACTGGAGCAGCTTTAATGCCATAAGAGCTTCCGTATAAAGACTGAGAAGAATAACCGGAAGAGGAAGAGGAGTCGCTTGAGGAATACGAAGATTTAGAGTTGATGAAAGCCGGTAAGTATCCACGGTTCAACGCTCCAATTTTTGGGGTAGTCGTGTATTTGATTACAGGATGAGCAATCGCTTCCAGTTTCGTGGCTGGGGTGTTATAGGTGTATCCGTCAAAATTGGAAGACGCGGAGCTGGAGTAGCTGGAACCGGAGTTGTAGCTGGAATCGGAGGAATAGGCAGAAATTGATGGGGCTAAGCTATAGGAAACTTTGTTTAGACCCAATGAAGCTTTCGCTCCGTACAGGCCCAGTCCTTCGGATACTGCGTAATTCTGTGCGACGATCTTAGGCGCTACATTAATAGCCGGGGCAGCAGAGTAAACGATTCCGGACGATTTGTAAGCGTTTTCAAAACCGCTTGAAGCATGACTAGAGGCTGAATAACCACCGCTATACCCTTTGGATGGTGAGAGACCGAGTGCCAAAGCTTTGGCGTCACCATTGTATCGGATTAAATCGGGGTCTTCGAGCGCCCAACTGGATACAACACAGAGTGCTATAAATACCTGAAAAAATATAACAAATAAGGGAGATGTTGTGTTAAGCATTTTCCACTTGTTTATCACTTTTTTTTTGACGAATTATCATTCACTTTGATATCACTACTCACCAATGTTTTTGCCATGTTCAATGCCTGGGCTCGTGTGGCTCTTATTTGAACGATACGCGACGAAAAGCCGCTTGTAGTAAAACTATACTACTACTGATGTCTGAATCGGATCTAGTCCGCTTTATATACTAGACCGACTGGTCCAGATATGATAGGTTATGTCCAGTACATCTGACCAGATAATTGGCGGGCGCGCGTATCACTTTCACCTGTTTACGGATTTCAAATGGATTTGTTTGGACCGTCCGTGTGCAGAAATGTGTAAGAGAGCGCGCGAGCAAGTGGCCACTGCGGATCTTTCGGAGAAAGGAGAAAGACGGCCGACTGCGATGCAGAAAAGGGCCCGGAACGAGTATCCGACAAAAAAAGAAAAGAAACGAAGCAAGTGTGAAGTGAAAATACGAGCACCGGTAATTGCAAATTTTCGTCAGTTTCTAAATATCATTCCGCTTATCATGCCTATTAGCGATATACATAATTTACATGTTTAATTAGTTTTCTCGTTTTATTAACATACTCTTACACTACGTTTCCAATCACGTAGATACACATTTTGCAATAGCTCTTATTATTAAACATTTAACCAAATTTTATGTATAATCATTACATTTAGTTTAATTGTTATTGGTTTTTATAATTAATTGCTTTTTTATTTATACCTCTTTATTGGGCCAAAAGGCCATTGAACGAGGTCTTTCTCTTAATTACTATTAATAATAATACTATCATTTATTGCAACATAAAAATATTAACTCAATACAATAGAAATATAGAAGTACAAATAAAATATAATGCTATTTCTGCAAAGGGCTATGAACCATAGGTCATTCTGCCCTTCATTACTATTATTAATGTTATTTTATTATAGAAGAATTTCTATACAGACTGAGGTTTTCTTACGAAGGGCTATCGATACAAAGTTTTTACTCACAAATAAGTGTCAGTGTCATTTTTAATCATATTACTTCTTTTATTACAAAGCATAAATTCCTAAAAAAGTAATAATCAAAACATTATGGATAATTATTTAAATTAAAGCGGAAAGATGGTAGTCACTGCTGTGTATTTTTCCAATAGACAAATGTCAATACAGAATAATGAACTCATAATTTGTATTTTGCATGTAATTTTTGTATTATTTAAAGAAAAAAAGTAAATTTGAAAATACATAAATTTCTAGATTTATTCACTATTTATAAAGAACCTTCTAATCGAAAGATACGCTTAAAATTCGTAATTTCTTCTATAATTTATTTATGTTATTGTTTACACATTTGTTAATGTGTAAATATCTTTTTTGTTCACTTTATTTTGCACTACAGAAGTTTAAAATTGCTTTGAAAGATAATTTCTTTTTTATGTTTTATTAGGATAAGTGCCACAATACATGATTGAAATTCCGTTGGCTAACCTAATAATTTTCTGGAAATTTCACATTTTTTCAAAAAAAATCCAATTTCCACGTTGAGAACCTTTTTTAGTCTAAAACAGACAATATTTGAGGTAATAAATATTGTCTGTTTTAGACAATGTTTTTCAGTAAAGTAATGCCGAACAAGTAGTGAACTAATCACATTATTGTAATAGAATTTTCCTTAGTTGCAATTAGTCATTTACATTATACAATTTGACTCTTTTAGACTATATTTTTTGGAGCAATCATGAAGAAAATTCTATTATCAAAAGCGAAGAATATGAACTAATCAAATAGTTGCAATACAATTTCCCTAAGTCGCAACACTAATTAGTAACTTAGATCATAGAAATTGGCTCTTTTAGACTGTATTCTTTGGGATGATTATAAAGAATAACCAATTATCAAAACGGAAGAAAGTCCAAACGAAAAGTGTTGGCAAGGTATTTGTTATTTGAACATATAAATCTAACTAATAATGAACGTAACAAGTCAAAGATAATGATCTAATTGTACGTTAACCGAACCAATATTCTTAGTTCTTAAAAGAAAAGGTGTTTGTTATTAGAATATATAAATCTTAAGTATTTTTTTTCTACAATTTATTCGTATAAATAGTTCGGTGTTCGTTAACCGAACATCCAAATTATATAGTTATGTACATTCTATAAATGTTTAGTTAATTGGAAACCATTTATACATTAAATAACAAGGGTAGTAAACAAAATGAACAAAGATATTTGACTACAGTTAGAAAACATCAAGCTATTATTTCATCCGAAACAAATTTATATATCTAAAATATAAAATGTCTACAAATTAGATTGATTTATTCGTATTTCGTACCATTGTTTTACTACTACTACTTGCATTTTACATTTGATTTAAATGAATTTAAAATTATATGAAACAAGCATAACCAAAAGTATCGACTGACGTTCTAATATATGCAAAAATAAAAATTAATAAGACGTCGAAACCAACAACTTAATTAGTCCGAAATGCCAAAAAGTGAGGTAGCAGTGAAAAAGTGTTATATTTATTTGTATTTTTTTTTCTTCACCTCCTAATGTAAAATCTCGAAATATCCAAATGAAAGTTTCTAATTATTGTCAACGTGTAATTAATAAACGGCTAGATGGAAAGGTTTTGATAGCGCGTTTCTTTGTCTGCTGCAATAAAAATAAGAAAAATAGAAAACAAGTCTCGGTCGTTGAAGCAGCAGTCTTCTCAATAACAACAAAAAAAAACGAGTTACGACACCGAATTCTCGTACAGAATCCGTATAATTATTGATTTGCGCCGGCTTCGATAAATATTAATAAAACGAACGCGAGCTTTCGTTAATGCCGAAGAAGCCGAAGGCCCGTCGCAAACATAATTAGAGAAGTAATTTAAATTAGACCAGTTCTGATAATAGGAAACTTTCGCTGTTATTTAATGTCGAACCAATATATCAACAAATTTATGTAAGTTGCCTGCAGGATATTAGAATCCCGCTACACGAAGATATAAAATATACACAAGAATTCAGACCGATAAAATTTTAGTATTATGAAAATTCCATCTGTTATTGATTTTGTTGTAGTATTTCAATCTTATTACATTCTTATAATAGAAAGATCAATGAAATAGAATGTTATTTAGTTTATTTTTTGTTGCAATAAATGTTATTATAATCTCAATGAATACACCTTAATCCTAATCCATATTCATTTTCAATCAAATTATACTTTTATTGGTTCATTCCGGAGTGTTTGAGTGAAAAGAGAAACTGATAATTGTTAAAAATTTAGAACCCAATTTGGAATTTCCATTTAATTCATTCATTTATTCAAATACCAACTAAACACCTGACTTAACACATTCATTAGCTAATGAATTCGTTGCATTTCAATTCAAAATTTCAATGAGTGTTCATTCAGACATTCGCTGATGCGTGAAATAGTTTACAGAATGAATAAAACATCAAGGTAATTTCATCTAATATAAGATTTACGTTGCAATTGAATGTCCTTTTTTAATATTCATCTGTAATTATTTATTGCTGTTAGAATGAAAAACCTAATTATTGGGATTCTATTTAAATTAGATAATTAGATGATTTTTTTTTGTATCTTGAAAAGAAACAATTTCTTTTGCTAATGGTAATACATAAATATTGAATTTTCTATTTAGAAACTACACCCATACCTCGCTTTACGGCCTAGATACGTTCCACAAAACTTGGCCGCAAAGCGAAAAGCCGTATAAGAAATCAAAGATTGCGCTTGCGCAAGATTGGCAATATGTAGATATATCGACATCGAAAAAGTTTTTTTTGCCGTTATAGCGAAACATTTTAGGCCGTAAATCGAAAACGTGCTTTAATCGAAGAGGGCCGTTATAGAGAAATGCCGTATAAAGAGCAGCCGTATAGCGAGGTACGTTAAATAATCCTTTTGCAATTCAATGCTCTATTAGAATACCATACCTTTTTTTTCATCTGTAATTATTTATTGTTCTTAGAATAAAATCATAATTTTAGAAACATTTTTTATCTAAGTTGTTTATTTTTTTTGTCAAAAACTTTGATATTCACTGCCTTATTAGAATTATAGTTAAATGTTGTTGTTTTTTATGTAAGATGAATGAATTAAAGTAATTTAATTTGCCAATAATCTATTATATAAATTGCGTTTTGTTTGAATATCGAGTTACGAAACAGTTTGAAATTCGCAATGTCGCAATGCGAAGTGTTTCATGATCAACACGGTTGGTCGGTTTGGATCAACGGAGCGTAACACAAATATAATAAAACCTATTCAATGCTGACCTACCACAAGATGAGTAGAAATTCATTGCCAGAGTCAATGTCAGACAGATAGAGAAGTGTTTCTGTATAGACTTAGACAAATTGATTAATTGAATAATCAACGAACCTTAATTAAATTAATTTGCAGACGTATAATTATTATCAATTATGTGTTTTAATAAGACGTGTTAAGTGGATGTTTGGATTTGTATTTCAGTTCGGTATTCAAAAGTCATCTTAAAAAAGTGCTTTCAAATAAATTATTTAATAATTAATCATGTAATCATAACTATTGTGTACTTGTAAATGCAGTCTTTTGGACCAAACATTTTCTATATTTCAAGAATAATCTGTTCTTGCCTTTTAAAACTGGTCAATTCAATTCAAAATTTCTTTGATTGAAAAGCTATTAATATTTCAATTTAAAACTCAAGTTGAATTTATTTATGATTTATGAAACAAGGATTTACTGTTTTTTTAGTTGTTGCCTTTATGTACTTTTTTCAGCCATATTAAAGTCTGTATGACCAAACACAAGGATATTTGTTTACAATTTTCATTGTTTAAATATAGTAATAACTTCTGGATGAGTATCAAAATATATATTTTTTGTGTGTGTTACATGATGAAATGGTATGAAAAACTGAAAGTTAAACTCATTCTTGTAATATCACGGTTCTCATAGTCGAAGTTTTCTTAACACATCAAAAACATTATGAAGTGTTTCTAATACAAGATGCTTTATGTAACAATTTTTTATACAATCGACAATAAAAAAAACCATCAGTAAAGTATTAGAGAGCATTTTCGAATGAATGGAGAAAAATTTAAGAGATTATTATTGATTTCCGAGAGTAAATTTCGAGTGATGTGGAATTCCAATGCATCGAAACTGTTTTTAAAAAGAAAGTTTCAAACCAGGAAAAGCATCAGTTTATGATATTTTAGGAAAACATAGATTCTACTATATATTTTACATGATGAAAGGGTATGAAAAACTAAAAGTTAATCTCGTTTTTGTACTATCACGGTTCGCATAGTCAAAGTTTTCTTAACACATCAAAAACATGTATGAAAAGTGTTTCTAATACAAGATGAAAAAGTGCTTTATGAAACATTTTTTTTGTACAATCGACAATTAAAAACCATCAGAAAAGTATGATAGAAGAAAGTTTGAATGAATGAAGAGATTATTATTGATTTCCGAGAGCGAATTTCTAGTGATGTGGAATTTCAATGCATCGAAATTTCTTTTGAAAAGAAGGTTTTAAATCCGGAAATAGATGAGTTCCTGGTATTTTAGGGAAGTGTCAGTTTTTCAATATATTTTACATGATGAAAGGGTATGAAAAACTAAAAGTTAATCTCGTTTTTGTACTATCAAATTTCATGTAGTCGAAGTTTTCTTAACACATCAAAAACACGTATGAAAAGTATTTCTAAAGCTATGAACAAGTATTTTATGAAACAGTTTTTTTATATAAAATCCACAATTCAATACCATCATAGAAGTATGAAAAAAGAAATTTTGAATGAATAAAGAAAGAATGAAGAGATTATTATTGATTTCAGAGAGTTAATTTCGAGTTATGTGGAATTTCAATGCATTGAAACAGCTTTTATCAAGAAATTTTCAAAACCAGATGAGCATTAGTTCATTATATTTTATGAAAGTATCAGATTCTATAGTATATTTTACACGATGTATAGATAGATGAAATGGTATGAAAAACTAGCTACTAATTTGCAAAATTCGGTGTACCCTTTCTCTCTGTCTTTTCTTTAAAAATAACTTTCAAATTACTTAAATATCAATGCAGCTAATTATGTTATAGTTGCTGTTTCTATGAACCACGGATTTTTTACAAGCAACATCAAATTTTTGATATAACGTACAAGTACGGTTAAATCTCTTAGATAGAGCAGCTAAATTCTTTGAAAATATCGTACAGTTTTTTCGTGAAATAGACATACTAACTTGTTTGGCCTTTGTGTTTGCTTAAAAGTTATATAATATTTACATAAAAGCTCGACGGGCCACATGCGGCCCACGGGCCACCGGTTAAGTATAGACGAAGTTTTCTGAACACATCAAAAACTTGTTTTGAAATAAATGCTTTTTTAACTCCCGTTTCGATTTATTCAGTTTAATGCATTAATAAATTACAAGTAATTAATATTATTATGCAGCAAGGAACGTAAATCGATTATAGTTCGCATAATAATGATAATAATGAATGTCGACTTTACGACAATATAAAAATAATGGTTACGAAAACGTCGAGCGAGACCGAACAGTCTCACGGATTAAGATAATTTCAATATTTCAACTTCTTTATTTGCTCGAATCTTTATTTGCAAATAATTTATGGAAGTATGGAATGCGTTTTATCGACCCAAGATATATAAACGTGGCGCAGCACTTTTTCCATTTACTCTCTGTGCTTCTACCTAGTTACGTAAGGCCCCTTACGCGTTGCTCCAGTTTAACCTACATACGCTCTTTATTAAAAGGAAACTGAAATTATTATGCTACGAATTATTTGAAATGAACCTCTAAAAGTATTAATAAATTGAAATTTGTATAATAAACGTGAATCGGTTGAGCGAAACAGCAACACTTTGTCACAAATGAAATGTACTTTAAGCTAATTTCATTAAGATTTTGTTAATCAATTTGAACACAGACAGAGAGAGAGAGAGAGAGAATATAACAATGTAGAATAATCTTTGATACGTTTTGATTAGATTTAAGTGGAAGTGGGTCGAAGTCGTTATTAATTTTTATTTATTAACAAATAAATTAATTAAGTGTTCGCTGCTGTGTGGTTAAAAGCTTTTAAATAGTGCAGAATTAGAACAAACACACGTCTCTTTTTTTTGCACGCCCAAGAAAGAATGTGGAGCGTTTCTAATGCGCCCGACAAGAAAGAAAAAAGAAACGAAAAGAATGTTTGGGGGAATATACATACATAATGTATGCAACGGACATGCAATGAATGCCGTGTACGGATTTATCAATCAATTTATCTAAATAAAATGTGTAATTGATTTCAAACAATTCTCATTAGCTCGTTTCCTTTCACTCGCTTCATAATTTTTTAGGAGTGCACGAGCTACACCCACATATTCGTCCATCCGTTTTCAAGCGAGGAATATAATGCGACTCGACAGTTCGGGTTCGTATAATGAAGAAATCTATAATTATAAATTGGAAAATCAATTAATCAAATTAATTGCTGAACATTTCGTGAGCGATATGAATTATATCATAGTTTATAAAGGCGCTGTAAAAGTTTTTATTTAACGAGATTAACCCTTTCTCTTAAAAATACCGAAGGTTGCGGTTTACTTATATTTGAAGTAATTGGGCAATTCGTATGCAAATGCATATAGTTGATGAAAAACAAGAGCAAATTGAACGTAAATTTAGTAATAATATTGATTATTTAGTAAAATTGGGAATGTCAAGTGAAAATAGGTTAAAAAGGTTATTTACTTGTAATTTTCATTTGCAATCTGTCAATGTGACAATAATTAAATAGTGGTGACAAAAATACAATGAGAGGAAAATAACTGATTGAAAAATTTTCTATAATTTACAATAATAACAATATTTATTGCATAAACAGATTTAAAAGGAGTTAATTTGGAGTGTTTATTAAATGTTTATTTCTTACGGAATATTGTGTACTCATTATTTTCGTTCATTACGCAACGAAAGTATGAACGAAAAAGAGGTGCGATTTTAAACATGTTGCCATTGGGGATCTAATGTCGAAGTGAAGTAAAAATATGCGGAGAAAGTATTTCGGTTGATCCGTGTATAACGAACGAACGAACGGACGGACGGACGAAGGTGTCTGAATGATTCCGAGTTGATTAGCGTGGAAAGAAGAAAGCTTATATAATTACACCTCGATGCGGTGTTATTACTATTACATGAGACAATTACAATTTAAAGAAGTTGTCGTTACTCCAATTACTCCGTTCTGTTATGAGATATACAAAAAAAAGCAAATAAGGAACCTCACTTGCATGCAGATCGTTGACACATTGTAATGAAAATGTTACATCTGTTTGAAAATTTTAAACGTATTTCTTAATGATCAAACAACATATGATTATAGTCTCCAGTTATATTTTCATAATATCAATTATATAAAATTATATTTCTGTTTAACTACGCTGTTTTTTACTTTATTTTTTGTATAGAATTACAGCGAAAGGGTTCAATGCAAAGCTATAAATTTATATTTGTATCATTCCCCAATTATCCAACTCATAAATTTTCTCTAAGGATTGAACAGCTGAGCTTGCAGCTGCGTTTATAAAACGATAAACAATCTATATAAGAAGTGAACAACTGCGTTTGTAAAACGACAAACAATCCATATAAAGAGTGAACACTTACGTTTGAAAAGGGATAAACAATCCATATTAGGAGAGAAAACCTGCGTTTATAAAACAATAAACAATCCATATAAGGAGTGAACACCTGCGATTCTAAAATGATAAACACTCCTTATAAGGAGTGAAAACCTGCGTTTATAAAATAATAAACAATCCATATAAGGAGTGAATACCTGTGATTCTAAAATGATAAACACTCCTTATAAGGAATGAACACCTGCGTTTATAAAGGGATAAACAATCCATATAAGGAGAGAAAACCTGCGTTTATAAAATAATAA
>JAFMTC010014004.1:3058370-3170665 GCA_018845635.1 Nicrophorus orbicollis | reverse complement strand
ATAAACACTCCTTATAAGGAGTGAACACCTGCGTTTGTAAAACGATAAACAATCCATATAAGGAGTGAACATCTGC
This sequence comes from Nicrophorus orbicollis, assembly GCA_018845635.1. Classification (NCBI taxonomy): domain Eukaryota; kingdom Metazoa; phylum Arthropoda; class Insecta; order Coleoptera; family Silphidae; genus Nicrophorus; species Nicrophorus orbicollis. The sequence continues at coordinate 3,170,589 of JAFMTC010014004.1, read as the reverse complement.
GATTCTAAAATGACTCCTTATAAGGAGTGAAAACCTGCATTTTTAAAACGATAGACAATCCAAAATAACTATTTAGTATTGTAATAATATTACAATACAAAATATTGACAAGTATTAACAACAATAGTAATTATTTATATTGTAACAGTAGCACAAACAGATAAAAACTAAAGATATTCATACCATAATAGCAATAATGAAACAAAATACAAAATGTCAACTGATACAAAGGACTATTGATTATAGGTTTTTTTCACTGTAATAACTTAATATTAAACGATAATAACGAAGTAATTTATATAAACATTTGCACAAACAGCCTTTATTTCGTTACAAAGTTTATATAAACACGTATTTCTAACTTGCTAAGTAATATATAAATACTTGACGTGTGTTGAGTGTTTGGTCAATTCTATAAAATCGTAGAGTATCAGCAGGAAATACTGATTATTATTGCGTTGAAAGAAAGACGAGAAGACTTTTTTTGGATTTTTTTTCGATTATTATTTAACAAACTTTAATAGAAATGAAATTGATGTAAACTTTAGCGTATTTTACAAGAAAGCAATCAATTTATTTAAATAGTTAATGAAATATTCCGTTTCTTTTAAATAACGAATTACATTCTATATATTGAAATCATTACTAATTGTTTAGCTTCAATTAGCGATATTTGACAAGTTACTTGTTTAAGTACTTGTTCATGGAAACAAGTGTTATGTATAACCGTTATTGTTTTTATCATTCTTTATTATTGGTTATTGTAAGTACGTTCGCCTTAATAACTTACATTTCCATTTAGGAAGATTCCATACCCTAATTACTAGAAAGTACATTCCTATAAACTATAGATATAAACTAGTCGACCATTTATGTAGTGATAAGACTACAGACCTTTTAGCGTCCTTTTGTGACTATTTTTATCACTACCAAATATAAGGATTAGAAATGTACACATCGAAGTGGGTGACTTTCCACCAAAACTTATCCCCTAGTTAGTATAAAATAAGACGTTAATGTAATATTAAGTCAGTCCCAAAAGAAAAAAGTCAATCTCAGTCCTACAACGCTTTTTTAACAACCTATTCTTGAAGCATCAATAAAGACTTATTTTATACACCGACTTTTAACCAGTACTTTCATAAAACCCCCCAGGGACTCCACAACGATCAAATAACAAGATATTTCCACAAGTGTCCAGAGACAATCTGTCCCGGGACATGACACAAATATATAGACAGTCATTTAAACGTAAATAGTGAATATTACACGCAATACCATACCATAAGTAACCCAATTTATTCGTTTATTTTATAAACTATTGATAGTCATAATGAAAAATATTAAAGATGGCACAAAAAGTAGTTTTTAGGAACACCATCCAATCTAACGTTACTCTCGGTCCTGCTCAAAGTCCCGACATTAGACTTCTCGTCAATCATTTGCCTGACGCTCGAATTCCCGACATCCGTTAGCCCGACTGTATTGTCGGACAAATGAAGTAGACCCCGTTATTTTATATAGAAAACAAATTTTATGCTAAAATTAAAGAAAAACAAAGTTCAATTAACTGTATTAATTATTAATATCATCATAAAGTGTAACCAATTAGGTTCCCAATTCCATATTGGGCCTCAAAATCCCAAGAACGGCTTTGTTACAACCAAACGGCTCAATGCACAGTAATAAATTAACATTCGATACATGCAATGAAATAAACGTTTAAATAGTTCACGTATTTCAAGAAATGTAAACTAATTGGAGAACGAAATTTGGAAAACCAATCGAGAATAAAGCTGTGAATTGTTATGAGCTGTGAGAGAGAATCGACAAATATCGAGTGTGTCCTTATTAGATATTGAAAATCTTGACAGTTTACAATAGCGTTTTACTTTTACTTCAAACCGTTTGTCAGACGCCAGGTCCGAACGTTACACCGGCTGGAGGAAAGTAATATATCACTTTATTTGTAACACACTGAAAATCGAGATCTAGACGAGATTATTATTATTTCGCGTCTACATCGTTCTTTTCTTTTTCACTCACTGCGTTGTTTTTTTCCTGTTTCCTTATAACCGTTCGTTACATGAAGCGAACTCGATTAAAATTTCTAATACTAAAAAGTTCCAGTTCCAACTAATTAATTGGTCAATTAAATGAATTGCTTCGGCCGCAAGTTATCCATAAATTCGCGCTGCAATTAAATTTTGATGAATTCGTAAAAAATAGACTTAATTTTATTGTTTTTATTCCTATAAGTTCTCGCTGTTTCGTAATACTTTTTTAAGGCTTCGAAGTGACCGTAAAAGCAGCGGTGTACGAGTACGGAACAAAACCAATTATTTTCTCTGCTTAATCCAGGTAGGTGCTAAAATGTCTACTTTATGAAGCTTAATTTTATTCAGATTAAACGATATTGCGACATTCAAATCTTGTAAGTATTCGTATTGCAATACAGTAAGTAATATCAATATAAGAATGAATTGTCTCAACACTCTCAAATTAAAAAACAGGATTATTAAAATGAAGAAATAGTGAATATGATACAATTTATTTAATATATATATAATTGAGATTAGCTAAGAGTGATTACATAATAATTGTTTTTGTTTTTAAGAGACAAAGAGAAAATGTCTTAAAAAATTGATTTTATTCTCTTGATTTGATTCTTCTAATATATATAATGCTTATTGATTTCTTGGCTATCAAAAATCAAAATTTTGGAAATTATAATTTGCACATTTTTACCAAGTTGTATCATGAATAAAGACAACGAACTCCAAAGTCTATGCCTTCGGGCAGCATGGCGCCCATCGAACGATTTGAGTGTGGCCGTTGTTGTTTGTTGACTACGAACCCAGTGCTTAAATCATATGAATTCAGGTTCAAAAAATGGATAGTGCTAGCAGCCTTTCCAGTATTTTAGAATGTATTCAATTTCCATGTTCTTAAATGCATTATTGAGATAGGCAACTATTTCACCATAATATTAATAACATTTGCATATGTAATATAAAAACAATTGCTTTATAAAGTACCTTCAGGATGTTTGTTGATGTACGAATCATAATGGGACAATTCATTATAGTGATAGGACAACGTGCATTTATTGTAATACGCTTGGATCAATCAATTTGCGCAGTCGAAACTTAATTTATACGTTAATCTTTCATTAGTTCATTTTTGATAGCGAATTACAACCAAACGACTTAAGGCAAAGCAATAAATTAATATGTGTTATATTCCTCAACTATCCAACTTTCATATGCATCTTTTGGATCCATTCTATATATTACCATTTTCGAGAAAATCGATAAAATATGAAGAGACTGATTTTTGACCGTTAATTTTCCATTTCTTCATTTTTGATAGTGAATTACTGATAAACCGCTCAAAGCACAGTAATAGATGAATACACGTTGCATATCCAAACTATCCAACTTTTATAAGCATCTTTTAGATCTATTCTATATATTATCATTTACAAAAAAATCGATAAAATTTGAAGACACTGCTTTTTTTTGGTCGACAGTATTTAATTACTTTATTTTTGCCAGGGAATTACAGCCAAATGGATTAAAACACACCAATAAATAAATACACGTCGCATTCTCTAACTATCCAACTTTTATAATCAGGTTTTGAATCTGTACTGTCTTTTTTAGTTTTCAGGAAAATCGCTAAACTGTAAAGACATTTTATACTGTTAATTTGTTTACTTCTTTTTGTTAGAACTTTACTGTCAAACACAGGAATAAATTAATATATGTATTAATTAATATAATTTTTAATTGATTCATTCTATCTATTAACATTTTTGAGAAAATCGCTAAAATGTGAAAACACTTTTTTTTCGCATGTTAATTTTTCAATTCTTCATCTTTGACAGCGAATTGTAGCCAAACGGTTCTAGACACAGTAATAAATTTATACACGTTACATTCCCCAACTATCCTAGCTTTTTATGCATATATTGGATACATTCTATCTATTATAGTTTTCGAGAAAATCCCTAATACGCGAAGACGCTGCTTTTTCGCACGTTAATTTTTCAATTCTTCAAATTTGACAGCGAATTACAGTCAAACGGCTCTAGATACAGTAATAAATTAATATGCGTTACATTCCTTAATCATCCTAGTTTCATAAGCATCTTTCATATCATACCTATCTATATAGTTTTCGAGAAAATCGCTAAAATGTGAAGGCATTGCTTTTTCGCACGTTAATTTTCATTTCTTCAACTTTGACAGCGAATTGTAGCCAAACGATTCTAGACACAGTAATAAATTTATACACGTTACATTCCCCAACTATCCTAGCTTCATATGTATGTTTTGGATCCATTCTATCTATGATAGTTTTCGAGAAAATTACTAAAATGTGAAGACACTGCTTTTCGGATGACAATTTTTCATTACTTTATTTTTGACAGCGAATTACAAGCAAAAGGCTCAAGACACGGCAATAAATTAATACACGTTGCATTTCCAGCTATCCAACTGTCATATGCATCTTTTGGATTTTCAAGAAAATCGCTAAAATGGAAAGACACTGATATTTTCGGACGACATTTTTTCTTTACTTATTTTTTGACAGATATTTTCAGCCAAACGCCTCAAGGCACAGCAATAACTGTATTACATTCCTCAACTTTCATAACCATCTTTCAGGTCAATTCTATCTATTATAGTTTTCGAGAAAATCGGGAATATATATAGACATTTCTTTTTTAGAATGTTAATTTTTCATTGCTTTATTTCTGACAGCGAATTACAGCCAAACGGCTCATGATACAGCAATAAATGAATACACGATACAGTCCCCAACTATCCGCATTTCATAACAATCTTTCTACATTATAATTCTGCCCTTGTTTAATCCAAAACACCGATACAAAATATTTAAAGGAACAAAACGAAAATTGTAATTTATATTAGATACTCATACATATTTATAGAAACATTTTCTTTCGCCTGCGTCGAATTACAAGAATCGCGTTAAATCGAGATAAAAAAAGTCAAGTAATTGACCCAATTACCTTGATGCGTGTGCATTTGCCAATGTGAAGTGTTGAAATATTTGTGTTAAAATCAAATTTTTATTTTCAGTCTGCTCTCCTTAGAAGGAAATTGTAAACGGTGTCGTAATGGAATGTGCACGGGCAATGCCTTCACTGATGCAATAATAATGCTTGATATTATCCAATTAATATTTAACCAATATATTCATATAAAAAAATACTTCAAAAATTGATATTTATAATATCGATCGCTTGGATTAATATATTGAAAATAGGGCAAAAATACCTATAATCTGTAGGATTTTGTAGCAATTGAATTTTATTTTTGATTTATATTTCTTCATTTTTATTGTATTAAGTCCATTTTTTTTGTTATTATTGCAATAAATATTATTATTACATATTGAAAACTTAATTATTGATTTAGTTGTGTCCTTAAATAGTGTTTCCATATAGATTGATGAAAATCAATCATTTGAAATTACAGCTTCTTGTGAGATTAGAACCTTCACCATACGCATCAGATATCTTTTAATTGCTTGTTTATTAACTTATATGAATTTTTATGTTTAGCGACATTTTGATCTTTTATATTTTCCATCTTTTATATCAATTCTATTTGTTATAGTTTCCGAGAATATTGCTAAAATGAGAAAACATTGTTTTTTTCGGACGTATATTTTTCATTATTTCATTTTTGAATTACAACCAAACCGCTCAGGATACAACAATAAATTAATATACGTTGCATTGATCAACTATCCAACTTCCTATCTTTTGGATTTGTTTTATGTTTTTACAGTTTTTAACAAAACCACTAAAATGTGTTGACAATGCTTTTTTCGGGCGATAATTTCGACTTTTTTAACTATTAATTTTTCATTACTTAATTTTTGACAGTGAATTACTGTCAAACGACTTAAGGCACATTAATAGATGAATACTTGATACATTCCCTAACTATCCAACTTTGATATGCATCTTTTGAATCTAATCTGTCTTTTATAGTTTCCGAGTAAATCGCTAAAAACTGTTTTTTTGACCGTTAATTTTTCAAGACACACCAATAAGTTAATATACGTTGCATTTCCAGCTTTTTTAAAGAGAAGATTTTTTTAAGATTATATCTGTTTATAAAGTTGGAAGATGCAACTGCCTACTGACAGAACTGTAATATCTTAGTGTTCCATTTTTCTTTAGAAAACTTGGTGTACATAATGTTAAAACATCATGATTTAAGTGTGGATTGAGATGAAAATAGGTCGAAAACATTGGTGTATGGTGATCAAAACTTGCTTTTAAGAAACTCTTGATTTAGGTATATTCGAGTTCTGAATTTAGGGATATGATGTCGTTTGTTGTATATGAAATATATTTTTTGTAATTAAACATTATTTGTGAATTCGTTTTCTTCGTTTACTTCATTTTTATTAGAAAATCTGATGGTGTGTATTTGTGTGTTTTTTGAAGGGAGTAAGTGTGAAGTAGAGTGATGAGAGAAAAAGAGAGAAGTTGTATCTTGAATTCGATATTAATTCAATAAAATATTTAAGAAAACATAACTAGAGTATGTACACATAGTGATAAGGTAAATACAGCATAAGAACCTTTACAAGATAAACATGTCACACGAAATGGCGGATATATAACATAATATGAAATAATATATGGAGTGAGAGAGATGAATGGTTGTATGTGAGATGGAATGTCGATGACTTGATGGTGTTGATGATTACATGATGATGGTATTTTTGGTTGCAATGGTTTAGTGGTAGGATCCGGTGCCGTAGGCGCCAACCCCGATCGAATAGGCTTTGGGCACGGCGATGACCTTCTGGACGATCTGCGGATGGACGGCGTGGCCGGACCTGATCACCTCGGCATTGAATCCGTTCACCTTATCAGCCACGTACTTGACGGTACGGATGGTGCCGTCCGGTTCGACGAGGGAGTACTGTCCCTTCACGACATCCCCGACGCGTTCCTCGCTCTGCTCTTTCTTATCACCGGTCTTCGGATCCTCAACTCCATACTTGAAGGCATACTTAGGCGGAGCCTTCGGGTGGGTTAAAATTAGTAAACTAACAGTAGGACGATGCTTTCGGAAGACTTACATAGTAGTCGATTACAGGTTGTGCCTTGGCGTAGGCAACAGGGGCTGCTGTTAAGATGGCACCACCGTATCCACCCCCGAGGCCGCCTCCCAGACCGTGGGAGCTAATGGATGAGTAGGACTGCGCCCCGTATTCTATCGAGTAGGCTGAAGCCGCTAAGGCAACCAGAAGGATGATCTGAAACAAATCGAAAAATCAGCGTAAAACCAAATTGCAACAAATTGCTGCTGCTTTGTTACTTTAGTGAACATCTTGTTTAATGAGTTTGTCTTTGCGATAGGGGTAGTTTGGTGTATTTGTTTGAGCTGTCGTTTGATCACTGACTAATCAGCGTGGCCAGGTCCATTTATATAGTCATAGCAACGTTCACTTTGGGATCGGAACGAAAAAATTCGTACGTACGTACGTCTGGGGCATGTTTCGTTCCGTCGCATTTATTATTAATTTAAATGTAAAAACATTGGGCAGAATAGGGGGCAATTGGAAAGTGGCCAGTACTTGTCTGTGCGTTTGTGCAGCAATGCAGAAAACTGGAGCGCACAATTCTGATCCACTCACTCTCTTCCGCGCCAATCCTCAAACGCCCTTGCATCGCAGCACAGCGCAACGAGGATTACGTAACGCGAAAGACATCGTGGCATAAACTATCAAGGCGCACTTTTATCCTCACTAACTAGTCCGAGGTAGTAGAGCGGATAAAAAAATGGCATAATGAGAAGTGCCGGGACAAAAATCGGAAAGCATTTGGGCCGAACCGCATATCTGCAATATAGGAAAAGCTTGCGAATAATTTATGGGAACCATAGACAATTATTTGCCACCAGCACGTTTGTTCTGTATTGGTCTGTATGTGTGTGTGTGTGGGTTTCGAATACATTTCTCCCAACTATTGCAGACAATTGCATCATGCATAGCAAGTCCTCAGAATGCAGTTTCTGCACTCGAAGATCAAGAGTTTTATTTTAAAGTCCAACATGTTAAGAAAAACTAACTGATTATCGTTAACGCATCTTCTCTGTTATAGTTTAGTAATAGACATAATTTAATTCTTTGAAATATGATGAAATATTATTTAATTGTTAGTAAAAAGGTTGCACTGGTTGATGAGCAGATATTCATCTACCTCTGTTGAAAATAAACTGCTTATCTATAAAGCCATCATAATACCCATATGGACCTATGGAATCCAACATTGAGGATCCGCCTGTAATACCACTATTGACATAATACAGAGGTTTCAATCGAAAACGCTAAGATCCATAACCAATGCACCATGGTTCTCAACAAATGATTACATCCACCAGTACACGAAAGTTGGAACTGTCAGGGAAATCAACTCGCTGCCGGCCTTGCAAACACAGATTCCTACAGACGAAGATTGAAGCGATCTTCCTGGTCGCTTTGCTAATTTGTAAATAGATAAATACGTTTGAATACGATGGTTCTTTTTGTTAGTCTTTTACAATAATTTTCATTTTAGTCATTAGTGGAGTTTGATCGTTAGGTCAATCTCCAATATTCATATAGTTTCTTTTTACTTTTCTTTTTAAAATTTTTATTTTTTTTTCCATTTCCGTTATAACTGGAGCTTATTGTCTACTTTTGTATTCTGTAGATAGATTGCTTATAAATAAATTTCAAAAAAAATGTAGTAATAGTAAGTAAGTAATATAATCAAATTATCGTCAATGCATCTTTTCTTTTGTAATTTTTTAATGTACATAATTCAATTCTTTGAAATCAAGAAATATTTTGAAAATTCCCAAACTTTTCAATTTCTATTCATTTATATTTTCAACTATGCTGAGGGAAAATTAGCAATTGTTTATGGATAATTTATTGCTTGTATACGAAATCTTACTAAAACTGTGGTTTTGAACATATTACCCAATTGTGAAAAGTTGAAAGACCATCAAATATCACAAAAAGCAAGTGTTCGAAACCCAGTGTCTGAGAAGAATGTAAGGTACAAGAATCATAAGGTACACCAAGTACATCTCCAATAGACGCAAATACTGGGGCTTTGGAATGAAGACCATAGATGAAGTTACTAAAAACTTGTCATAAAATAGTATAGATAACAGGACTGTAATTTGGATAGTGCAATAGTTAAATAAATTTGCTAAATTCTCACCATAAATTATATTCCTAATTACTGTTAAATTTTCACAAAAAAAAAGGATAATTTGGGAATGTTTACATTGTTCATCAAAATTGTTATGTTAAAAAAAAGATTATGTTTAGCAAACTTACTAAATGTTCACCAAAGAAAATAAACATTTTTGATCAATATAAATAAAATTTTAAAAACAACTTTACAAAACTTAGTAAATGTGTACCCAAAAACTAAACATTGTTCATCAAAATTCTTAAATTATTACAAAAGAAAAATATTTACTAAATGTTCACCAAGAAAATAAACATTGTTCATCAAAATTGTTCCATTTTCATTAAAGGAAAATGAAAAGTTTTTCAAATTTAGCAAATGTTTAGAAAAAAAAAGATTGTTCTTTATAACTGTTAAATTTTCAAAAAAAAGTAGTTTACCAAATTTTGTAAATGTTGTTTACCTAATGAGTAAACATTGTTCATCAAAATTATTCCATTTCCACGAAATACAAATATGGAAATTTTCCAAACAATGTACATGTTCCCAAAAAAATGCACAATGTTCTCCAAAATTATTGAATTCAAACATTATATCAAACAAAAATTGAAGAAGTTTTCCAATTTTACTAAACTGATCTATTTTTTGACTTTTCATGAACAATAAAAGTAAACATTTTTAAAAGTATTTTGTGCGTATCTCGAACACGTAATTATTAATAAAAATTAGTAAACAATTTTCAACAAAATTATAAAATTTTTATCAAATTTATTAATTATTAATATTTTCAGTTAAATACTATTTAAATTACATAAAAATTAACTAAATTTTTTCTATAAGACAGGATTCAATGCATTTCATCATACTTGACTATCAAACTCTATCATCACATATTTCTCCTTCCTGCACAAAAAATATGTATACAAGATATTGTTTATTTGTAAATAATACGTAATATTGATTAACATAAAGATGATAACGTAATATTAGTTATCATTGAGCTATATATCCACTCATTAATTATTCAAGTGTGTCAATCTTATCGAATTCCGTGTTAAGTGAAACGCAAAGCCCACAACAGTTCGGCCGGCGCACATGCTAATTATTCCGTTTAAGACCTCAAAATATTATAAGATGATGAAATTTGCAACACGCATTGCACTCATAAGTGGCACAATTTAATTTAATAACAGCGTACTACAAAAACGTTCAATTAAAACCCACCACCCAAATTCACTATAAAAGATACATGCAGTTACTTAATAAAGAATCCATTAAACATTTGGTACGTACCAATTGGTCTGAATATCCATCATAAAAGTCACAATCACTTATTTAATTAATTTTAATTAAAAACGAACTAAATTCACATAAATTATTAATATAACAAAAGGATTGGAAGACTGTTATTTTTACCCCTTTACAACAATTGATTTTTGTATTTATATTTTATTTACGACTGTTACAATTAATGTAATTATTATTAAGAATTTCCTTATTTATTTAATTTGATGATAGTGATGTTCACACGTGGAGAATATTCACACAACTGAAGCATTATAAATGAGGACGAAGCATAAAAGATGCGGCAAGTAAATCGTTAAGTACAACTTTTGTATGTGTACACGATTACCTTCTTGCATAACACGTTATAACGCTGCTTACCGTAAATAAAAATCGTGTTACCTGCAATGCAATGATATGTTGCGAAATTTTACTTCTACTTATTCTTTTCAAAATTAGATAAACAGATTCTATTGCTGATTAATGAATGATGATGTAATTTTATTGTCTATTAATTTCCAGTTAAAATTTCTAACCAAAAATTGGTTTTAATACTATTTAGTGTAGTAATTATAATTTCCTGATATAGGGGAACTTTGATTTGCGTCCAAAGTACTTGTGATTCGCAGAAAACTCAGAATAAATAGAATTTATTACCCATTGCGAAATTATAATATCTAGTAGAATGTTGATTTTCAGACTCATATCCAAATTACTTGCGATTCGCTGAAAATTCAGAACATGTAGAAACATAATTTACTACTCAAACAAAAGTATAATTGCTTTATGCAGTAGAACGCTGATTTGCAGGTCTCCTATCCAAAGTACTTGCGATTCGCTGAAAACTCGGAACAAGTTGTAACATAATTTATCACTCAAATGAAATTATAATTCCCTTAAGCTAGTCTGCAATCCAAAGTACTCGTCATTCCCTGAAAACTCAGAACAAGTCGAAATAGAACAGGTAAGAAGAAAAGAACATCGAATAAACAGAACAAGTACAAATTACAATACTAGATCAAACTGAAGATGAAAAATAGAGATATGAGACCTTAAATAATCATGAAAATAAATATAAAAAATGGTCAATGAACGAAACAATTCGTGTTCCCTTTTTTTTTCTTCATTTCTGCATTTTCACTGTTCTATTTCAACCTGTTCTTAGTTTATGTCTACTTGTCTACTTGTTGAGGGTTTACCAAACTTTTCCTGTAACGGAACGCGTCGTAAATCCTGAAATTCTCACTGAAAAACTTGTTTATTAATGTAGTAATATCACATAATCAATAAAATGTATAATATATTTGCTACTTATTCCATTAAATGTTTCACACAACATTTATTAAATTTCTTTAGAATAGTTTGGGAAACCCTTTTCTAATTTCGAGAAAATGCGAAATCTGTTAGTAGTAAACTTCTTTCTTTGGGGAAATACACATTAAAATTGAAATTGTGAATTGAAAATTCTTGTTAATTTCAAGGATTTCAAATCTAAATAAGTGTATTTTTTGTATATTAAAGATTTTTTTCTAATGTGATGTTAACTAGTTTTTTTTAAAAGAGCCGTATGATTTGATGATAAACAGATAAATTAGTCATGTGCGACTCCAGAGCCGTGTGTTGAATACCTCTGTTTTCAATGATGTTTTCCTGAACTTTACTATATTATTATATTACTTCTTTCTCTGGTTTCTTTCATATTGTAAAAAAGAAAACACATTTTAATTTTCTTCGGAAATAATTGTTACTTTTCCAAAATTAATAGTAAGATTACAAATAATATAAAACAGGTTCCTTAATTTTATTGGTTAAGTTAAAAATATAACATGAACAATATAAAAACAAGTACATGTACAAATGCATTAGGATATTACATATAATCTATAAAAGTAATATAAATAGCCAATGCAGTTATACATGACTGTAATCTTCCATTAAAGCTTTTCCATAGTGTGTGATGACGTAATCGTGATAGTAAATCATTATGCACAGGGGCTGCCCGATGATCAGGGAAGCCCAGACGACGACGTTTCCCCAACGTGGACCACATCTGCTTTCCATAAATTTGGAGATATGTGACAAAGGCACTTGAGCCATCATTCCCATGAAGGCCCAAATCTTGAAAGTTTTTAATGGAACGCTCACCTACGTTAACAGCAAAATTATTGTCAACTTAATCGATCATTTTCTTTGTTTGTTTTAACTTTACCAAGTATTCATGGAAAAACGCACTGACGAAGAAAACTGTTAAACCTCCAATAGTCTTCGGATATCCCATACCAACCAGCGGTATGTACAAATGGCGTACGGCCCATCTGTGGACCGGTAAGTTCCAAGAACGCCAGAAACTATCGATGTTATTGGCGTTCCACCAATCGGAATAAAACTTTCTGTCGGCGAAGTGCATCAATTCTCCGACCAGGTTTAAAAACGAATGGAACATTATATAGAACATACACAGCCAAAGTAAATGATTTGGAATCTAAAAAGAATGTAAATTATATGGAAGAAACGTGGAATATTTATAAGCAGTATTACAGCTAACTTCAACAGTCTTTCAGTCGCTTTTGTCACATCCATATTGCTGAAAGGAATCAAAGAATTCTTCACGGATGGGATAATGTACTGTTGAATGATGACGAGCATCAGTTGACTCCCGATGATCACCTCCAGTATTCTCTTCAAGAGGAAGCGCTTCCTAATTCTCTGAGTGCGAGGGAAATTCAGTTCGTAGCAAAGCGTCGGAGCTGCGATGAAGTAGAACAAGTCTTTCAAGTTCAGATTATCTGGGTATTGCACTATCTGCACCTCCGTGTGCTCGCTTTCTCCATTATCATTAATATCTGACTCTGCAACACGGCAAGAGTTAATAAACGAAAAAAAACTGAAACGAATCAATTGTTACTTTTGGGTAAACTACTGAAGGACAATGACTGTCTCCTCATCGGAGTGTTGTTAACTCCGCGTTGCTTATTTCTGCACCAACTGTTAACTTGAACGTAAGACCACAGTTTCAAAAATATTACGCTGTACAGGAAACTGACTATAGAAGCACCGACTGAAAAGAGAAGATTTTTTTTAAAAATTTTAATTGAATTTGAAATCTCTCGTTTTATATAATCTACTTAATCCAAATCCGTCTCTGACGTGTATGGAAACCATTGGAATTAAAACCAGAACCAATAAATTAACAACGTGCGATATCATTCCCAATGAAACCGGTATTATTTCTACAGCCAGTCCTTTCTCGGTGATCAAACATAAAGTGATGGGAACTAGGATGTCTGAAAATAGAAAAAGAAACTGTACATTCTGGTGAACTCAATGTAAATTACTATGTACATAAGAGTAAAATTATTGTTGGATGATCGGAACTTCCACTGTCCATTCCGGTGAACACGTAGAACCATTGGATCGGATCCACTCGGATGCCGTATCTGAAAGAAAGATATATTTGTTTTCCACTTTCTTCAACACTTTTGGAATTATCTTATTACTTAATAAAGTTTTCCAGGAGTAGTCTGAATCCGCCCATGGAGAGTAGAAGGAAGGCCCAGTTGACGAAACCGGTGAAGTTGTCGAACCCGGAGGTCCATGAAAATAACGAATCTTGAGGTCGATGACATCTAAGAACATGTATTAATAAAATTAGACAATTATATTATTAACAAATAGTAATGGTAAAAGTATGTATCACGAATGGAATTGAACGAAAATCAAATGCAGTCTTTAAATCTTTATTTAATCTATTAGTAAATGTAAGAAAATTTAGTAAGTTAGAGTTTGAAATTTTTATGTTTTTTTTTTAATAAAAATAAGATTGTAGGTTCATTTCATATATTTATTTAAATGACAAAGAATAATAATTAACATATGAGAACAGAAACACCTGTATACCTTTGAAGCAATAGCATGAAATTTGATTTGTCTTTTCTTTTACCATTGGATTGATTAATATTTTTTGTAGTTGTTGTTGTTGCTACCAACAATAAGTAGATTTATGAAACAAAAACTTTTTTTTCTTGAAATTACATTTTCGCAATGATAAGTAGATATTTTTGTCTTCAGAGTAAGTATTGTTTCTGACTTTTTAGCATACTCTTTGCCTTTAAGATAATCTTATAGAAATATGTCTAAAGAACTCAAATAGCAACTCTTTCTACATTGATGTTTTACCAACAATATGGAAAAAGTAATTCTCTGTATCTTAAGATTCAAAAAGTCATAGTGGAAATGTAGAGTACATATAAATATACAGCGACGACTAGTAACAATAGAAATAGTTAGGGCCTGATGCCCTAATGACTCGCAGGGTAAATAAGTGGTTATAATTTTTATATATTTTTTTCAGAAGTCCTCTAGACACAGGAATAAGTCAATATGCATTACAATCATCAACTACCCTAGTTTCACGTGCATCTTTTATATCTACTCTATCTATTATAGTCTTCGAGAAAATCCTGAAAACGTGAAGACGCTGCTCTTCGCTCGTATTTTTTCATTTCTTCAATTTTGACAGCGAATTACAGCCAAACGGCTCAAGATACAGGAATAAATTAATATGCATCACATTTCTCAACTATCCCAGTTTCATATGCATCTTTTATATCTACTCTAACTTTTATAGTCTTCAAGAAAATCGATAAAACGTGAAGACACTACTTTTTCGCACGTCAATTTTTCATTTCTTCAATTTTGACAGCAAATTGCAGCCAAACGGCTCTAAACAGAGGAATAAGTTAATATGCATTACAATCATCAACTATCCTAGTTTCACATGAATCTTTTATATCTACTCTATCTATTATAGTCTTCGAGAAAATCTTATAAAAATTATGCTTCTTAACCGATCTTTGACCATGAAACTCTTGCCATTTAGATAGGCGGTCAATAAACCGTTAAAATGACTAATGCAAAAAAATGTCATACTTTTTGCACATAATAATATGATATTACTCAATTTTATCGTAATTGCTGCTGTCAACTAATAATATCTAATGGAGTTCTAACAAAAATACATATCACTGGACTTCGATCACGAAACTATTGCAAGGTCATCCTATTTGTATCAAAACAATACTAATAATTGTTGTAATATGTTCACAAACTTTCCTTTAGTCGAATGTTTTTTACTTTAGTTTTAAATGATATAAATAGATTAAATTTACAATCGCTAACTTATACTTCATTTTCTAATTTTTGTACAATTTGGCAAAAGTAACCGGTGTTTGCGTATTACTTTTGACATTGCTTAACTCTTATCAAATATATAAAAAATAAATACTAATAAGATTTAGGTCGATAGCCCTATGGTCCAATTTGTGGCTAATAAAGATGTTTCTACGGGTATTTCTATGATTCACAACAATATTTAGTAATATAATTATTATTGACTTATATAACTTGAGAACTGGAACTTTGTTTGAACGTATAAATTACTTCGCTAAATTAACGAATTAACAAACTTGAAATAGGCAAAATTAGTATAATTAATACAAACAAAAATGGAAATCAAACTGCACTGTTAATTGTACATTAAAAGTGTTGTTTAGTCGTTTATCCTTGACCGTAGATTAACAAATGCATAATTATACAATTAAATGTGCAGAAATATTGCGTGTGCGTAAACAAGTTAATGAATAAATGAATGTTGACATAATTTCATTCTTGAACTGCATCTAAATTTGATACAAATTTTTTCTTTTTGTAACTTATTACCATATTAATTAATAAATTATATAAATATTTAACGAACTCTATACAAAAAAAAAATTAACGAAAAGGAAACATTGAACTAATTATTGAAACGTATTATTCGAATTTGGATCAGGCGCAGACAAATTTATATAATCTAATCGCAACAAGTGCACAGTGTTCGTTCGAGTGACTATCTGTCATGCGTCCAAGTTCAAATCAAATTCGTATCCGTGCAGCAAGATATCGGAACTGTATGATGATTGAACGATGGACTCTTTGATACCGAACTTTACGAAGAATCGTACACTAATGAATCTGCGATTCACGACGAACCGCTCAAGATTTCGTGCAATTGCAACAATAATGTACCAAGATCAAAGAGTTATTTAACTGAATACTCTGTAGGTTATGTTTATTTTTAATGGTCTATTACTAATTTTGGGAAAGTTCTGGGGTATCCTTGTAAGATAAAACCTCGTAAACTTACGGTTTGTCCGGTTGCGATCTTCTCACTTTTTTTTCTTCTGCTTGGATTTCTTCTGCCCTTGTAACACTTTGAGCACGACGCAAACGAAGACCGTCCCCAGCGTTTTCTCCGGTCATTGTAACTTCCAGAACAGAGTTTGCGGTCTTAGATCAAACAAACCATGACCGACGTACGCGTGAATTAAGATCGTACTGAATCGACAAAATGTATATTAATAAAATAAAAAGTATGTAACGTACATTCGATTCCAGATAACGCACATCGGTGATAAGACCGCAGCCGATACTGTTCGCAGTTTGAATTACAAAGAAGTCGGCGACAGTGCAGAAAGAATGCGTCGGGAAGGGATAAAAGGTCATTCAACAAGGAGAGCTTTATTTCTTTAATTGGATATTGGAAAAGGAAGCTCGTTCGCTGTTTGTTCGCGAAAATAGCTATTGTTTGATGTACTTCTGAATGTTTGGACTTTATCTAAAGTGCACTTTCGATTGTTTAGATTATGTATCCTTGATTTAGTATATTGGGGGTAATAATAATACAAGATGCAGGTACCTAATGGATAACCCCAATAATTTAATCAGTAAAGCAAATAATCTTCTATTATGTAAGATATTTACATTTAAATATTTATATGCAACCGAATGAACATAGAACTTGTTTAGCTAGAATCCTTTTAACTAATCATTAAATTGTTGCTCTATGTGCTTCCAGTAATCCATTTAGATTACTGACACAGTTTGAGGCTGATCCATTTTTGAGACGTACTGCATAACAATGAGATGTGGTCTTAAAATTGATACACAAATTAATGCGCTTCAATGTTTGTCAGGAACATTACTACATTAAAAATGAACACAGTTACCTCCTCCAATTCATATCAAGATTATTACACTAAGTGTTTCCAGTAATTCCTTTTGATTACTGACACAGTTTATGGCTGATCCATCGTATAGACTGTATAGCATAACAACGTGATGTTATCGTAAAGACGATACACAAATTATGGAAATTTTTAAATAGATAGCACCTGTATATGTATTGATGAAGCAAGTACTGAAGTAAAGCAATGTGATATACAATTTATGAAATGTATTTCTATCCATCAATCCTCTTCAGAAACATTACTACTTTAAAAATGAAGACAAGAATCACCTCTAATTAAGACCAAGTTTCTTGTATTCTATATGTGTTTTCTATTTTTCCTGTCTCATCGAACAAATCAATGAAATCAACAATTTTAACAGCTGTAACTTAACAAATTAATTATACATGTTATTATAATCAAAGAGAAACTCTAATAAGAGTATACATAACAATTATCTAATAAATAACATGCTGTCAATTTTTCTGTTATAGTTTCTGTATTCTGAAACCTTAATTGGTATTAAGTATGTAATTATTACTTAAATTTCGTGATATCTATATTTAGATCAGATCTACTTGCATCACATGCATTAATTGGACTGCAAGTGTAGTTGACATATATACACTCGTATATACAGACGGAGGATTATAATAGATCGTTTTGGCAAGCTGTGCATGTTGGTCATTCATTAGATTTCTGAGAAGTTAATTTAGAAATTCCGTTTATTTGTACATTAGATTTTTACTCAGAACGAGTAAAAGTTTTGAATGATATTGATAATTGATTGATTAGATTTATCACCCATTTGTGTATTGCTTATGACACACGTAGATTAACTTTTGTAAACAAAAATAAATTCTAATAAGACTTAGGTCGATTTTGGTCCAATTTGTGGTTATTAAAGGTGTTTCTATACATATTTCCATGATTCACAGCAATATAGTTTTTATTGATTTTTAGTATAATTAATCTCTTCTTGAACAAATCTCTATAAATTATTTCTTTCGTTTCATGAACAAAACTTAAATTAATGAATTAACAATCTTGAATACTTTCAACATTGTTAATTCATTAATTAAACCAGAACAAGCAAACGAAGAACATTGCTAAAACAGGTTCAAGTGTTGAATTTGGTTAATATTTGAATAAGTAAAATAGGTTTTAAATTAGTAATATATTTGTGTTTTCCACAATCTTCTTGCAAAGACAGAAGTTTTTTGTAGTCTTCTTGAACTCGACTTCCTATATCCGAAATTATGGTTTCGTAATGGTTTTGCATTCTTCTCTTGTAGAACATTTGCAAAGATTTTTTTCAGTATTTTCAGATGATCTACAAAGATCGTTAAGACTAACCCACCTTAACGATATTTGCTGAACATCTGTAGAAGTCATTTAATCTAGTATAGCATGAAATTGACCAAAAGATATAAAATGTCAATCAATTTGAGTATTTGCTGGAAAATTAAAGGTTTTGTGCAAATATTATTTACTTAATTATACTTGTTAAAATACTCTGTAGATAACTGACGGTGAAAAGGAGTAGTGAAATCTTTATAAAAGCAGTCAATATGACTAGAAATTCCTCAATATTGCTATATAAGCTTTACTGATCAATCATTGAGAATAGTCAATTCTAGTATTCTAGAAAATATTCAAATATTACTTTACAAGATTTTCTAATCAATGATTGAGAATATGGTGCAGTCAATTCTAATCATATTCCACAAACGAATCAAAGCATTTATAAGCTTTACGGATCTATGATTAAGTATGGTATTATGTTTAGGTAAATATCCAAACTAATTATTAAAAATAAAATTGTGCAACTTGTATTGAGAATTAAATGTTTTTTTAAATTTTATTATTTGTATTTTAAAAGATTTTTTTCTTGAAATTGTATATAAATTAACATTCTGTACATTTTTTTTTTAATATATTTATATAGGAATGTTTTATATTTTTCTTTTATTTTAATAAAATAGGTTCATAGCATCTAAAATCGCATTACAAAGTATTGTATTGAGTTTTTAATTTTTAAAATTTTAATGAATTTACACAGAAGGCGAACGAAAGGTGACACAATTCACAATTTGAAAACATACTAATCTGTGTAGTTATTACTGTTGTTTCTTTAATAATAATAAATAGGACTAAACTAAATAAATTAACATACTCCTCACTTTTATTGCATTGTACAATTTGCCTTTGCTTGTTGTTTGAAGTTTGAAGGCCTTTTCGATAATTTATAAATGCTAAAGTACTCGATTTTGTTAAAGGTATGAATGAAGTGTAATTGTTTGTATATATATATATAGATGTATGGGATTGTCTAGGAAATTTGATAAACACCTAAATCTCTTGATGGTTAGGTGAATTCGCCAAGTTGTGTATATCGTCCAAACTCTTCATAGCCTTCAACGAAATATCGTCCATAGATTTCTTCGCACTAATCGTAATGTCATCCAGCGACTTTTTGGTTTGATGGATCAGACTGCTGCTTGCGATGCCTTTCACTTCGGTGTCCAGTTTGCTTATCACCCATTCCATTGCCTGACGACCTTTGCCGGCGTTCAGCGAGATCTTATTTGTGAGAATGTCCTCCATGTAATTGTTTAATGGTACACCTTTCACTGTAACCACCGCTTCCTGCTTCAGCAACGTCTTCTCTGGATCTCCGGGGTGCGGGACGTACTTTAGAGTCTCGTTCACGGCTATGTGTCGGCAGAAGGTCAAATTGATTGTGTTCAGTACCATTTCCCTATTGTTCGGATTCACTTGGGACTTTTCACTTGCATAGCAGACTTTCGCAGAACCGATCAACTATAATATCAACAAAAAAAAAACAAATAAATACACAAAAAAACTAAAACAAAAACTTAATCAAAATTGCTCTTATTTAAACTGAGGTCAACGACCAAATCAAAGGTTACCATTACATAAACTGACTTGGATATAAATCCATACTTATAGAAGTAACACCAACTAATAATTTATTTATGTCAGGTAAATGTGTTATTTTTCCCATGGGAATTACCCAAATTTCAACAACAAAAACTTAATCATAATTGCTTTTATTTAACCTGAGGTTAACGGCCAAATCAAACGTTGAAATTACATAAACTGACTTGGATATTAATCCATACTAAAGGAAATTACACCAACTAATCATTTATTTATGCCCTGTAAACGTGTTACTTTCCTATGGGAATTATATAAATTTCTTTTGGCAAGCGCATCAGAAATTTCCGACCTTCCAATGAACGTCACAACTATATAGACAATAATAATTATATACACGTTTTGGCCGCTGCCAAGGTTATAACCATGCCAGAAAAAAATGAACCTTTACGTTTTAAAAAAGCGAAATCAGACGTAATAAGAAATATCGATCGGTTTGAAATCCAAACTCCGAGTTCGTCATAAAGTCCGTCATAGTTCAAAGTACATTATACAAAGGAATTTGAATTGTGCGCAATCGAACCACATGCGCAACATTCAAACGGGTATCACGAGGATAAGATTGGTTAATACATAAAAAAAAATTGCAAAAGATAACTAACGGGCTATCAGTGATGATCATTAAAATTGCACAATCTTAAAGTATGCATGTAAAGCTTAAAGTTATTAACTTAATGAAATACTGGACTGAATTAACAATAAGTGATCAAGCCCCCAGAGATATCAATTAAGTACATTCTATATTTGTATACTCAAATATCCAGTTTAAACCAACAAAATTTGATTGTGAGATATCAATAATTTATTTATATTGTTAAATAACTTCTGCTATGTAACATATATTACATTTAAATTATATAACTTGATTTCAAGATAAAATATATTGATGAATAACTTCTATGTAACATAAAATACATGGAACATTTAAATTATATAACTCTTATTGTTAAGATTTAACAATATTGAATCAATATACTTACAGCTTGTGTCCATTTGGGAAAGTACCATTTTGTGCTGACTAGTCTGTGTGTATGAAGTACCCCATCAACAACTGTCCTTTCGACAACATCAGTTCCTATCACAGCTGGGTTATGTGGGTTGGGGTACTTCCTCCATGCTGCAGTGGCAACTGTTTCCCATGGATGACTAAAACACAATACCAGTTACTATTTGAATGCACTCAATTATAAGAATATATAGGAGTAGGAAAAGGTAAAATCCAATTGTGACTCACTTGAATGTATGCTCACTAGTCCAAATTTTCATTGTCAGATAAAACGTAACAAAACAAAAATCAAGGATCGGAAACTATTAGTGTTTTTATATGGTAAAAATAAATCGTTTCAGGACCCACAGCTATATCCAGCTTGCTCGAAACTGAATCATTCAGACCATCGGACTAACAAAAGGAGACAGTAGCTAGCAAAACGAGCCAAACTATGTTTGACGTTATACTTGGTTATACTTTTTCAGTTGCTCGCGCATGGTATCCCTGCGAATTCCAAACTTGAAGAAAACAAAACCTAACTTAAATCATGTATATTTACTATTGAAATTCAACAAAATACGTGGTATAACAACAATTCGTTTTGCTTATTTGTTTTGTAATATTATGCTTTATTTTTCATTTAATTTTGATACGCTACCATCGATTAGTAGCAAGTTCCAATGAGACATTGGTTATACCGACATCTAATAGGATATTTAGGAACTAGATTAAGAGACCTCCATTTTGTAAATTATTGAATGAATATACAGTAACTCCTCGACTTACGCCATATTAAAAAAATAGCATTGAAGCGATTCTTGAAATAGTTAATCCATAAATATGTGTATCTAGATTATGTTATGTCCAATAAATGTGTTTATTTTACTTTCAGCTATCTTTTGAAACAAAAACTTATTTTCTATAAAAAATGCTAAATTTTGTGGTTTACGTGATTTTCCAACTTACCTTGGGAACCAATTAATCTAAAGTGACCATATTTCCCGGGACAGTTCCGAATTTTCAGTCTTTGTCCAATTTTTTTCATTTTTTGGTCCCGAATTTACAGCATTTGTACCGAATTGGCCCGAAAAATAGTACTGTAAATTTAGAAACCCTACATAAACATAGTGTCCCAAATTTTGAACATTGAAATATGATGTCGAAAGAGCTGAAGCCCATCAAAGGCTAGCAAAAGTTAATTAATTGTGTAATTCCAGGACTTACTTCGAAAAGACAAGTTCTTAAATTAGAAACATTCTGTTTAGAAAATACATAAATGTTTTTATTTCATAGAGACTTATACTAAAATTGTATAGATTCAATTTATAATATGTATTTGTATCCCACTGAAAATGGGAATATGGAATTTTTTCAAAGAGGTGCGGGATTTCATGCTTTTTACGACAAAGATTATATAGAACTACGAAAATTAACCATCCCGGATAATAACAATACCGAATTGAGAAATTTGCTTAATTCGGGTTTTTTAGCGATACCAGGCATAATGAGAAAAAATAAGTTTTAACTAATTGAACTTTAATTGTTTCAAGTACTAAACTTTCCAAAAATTGTCTATTATTACTATTACCATTTTAAAGAGATATTTTGTCGTAAATAATGACATTATCGCTCCGTCTTTATGAAAACAAGGTTGGATAAGCAAATGTGTATAATAATTAGTAGATAATAGTCATTAACTAGTTTCTAATTAGCTCCAAATTGATACTGCGTTAATCTACAAAAACAAATAATATATAAGTAAGAAATATCGAAGACGATTCAGTATGGATATTCATGGAGTAGCTAAGACTATATCACCAAATGGAAAAAAAATAATTAAAGAGTAGTTTAGTTTTTATACTATTTATAATGAATTAAGAAGTTCATCAACTTGGGTCAATTGGAATCGAACATGTAACACGAAGAAGTTAAAACTATATCACCTAATGGAAAATAAGGCAAAGATTAATATATTTACATTAGCCTATATTAAATATCTATAGCTTCAACAGCAACACAAACCTTTATAAATTTCTTCTAATTAATAGATAAAAAAAGTAGTTTAGAATAACTATACAATGCATAATTTGTTAAGAGTTAATTTCAACTCGAATCAAATAGAATCGAACTTTGAAAACGAATATAGCACATTACTGTAGACTTTAAACTCGTCGATCAAACAAATACAATTATGATTATTAATTGATGTAATTATTGCATATGTTAAATATATAGAATTTTACATAAATCACAAATAGAAATAATTAATGCTGTTTTTAAATTAATGTTGACATCTTTTAATAATACATGAAAATATAAGTTGATATTGAGCAGTCCCAAAGTATGTTCATCGAAAAGGTATATCCGGTGATAAAAAGCCAGGTAGATAATACCTTTCTGGAAACTTGGCCAAATGCAGAAACAGAACCGGATTTACGAAGCTTTGAAGAAAAGAGTATGATTTTTTATGTTAATGAATGTATTTAAATTGGAAATATAATAAATATTTCTGGGCAGAAAGACATAGATCATTAGTCAATGGACCCAATAAATATGTTTAATATATTTGTAATTATGTAACTATTATAAACAAATAATATGTGTTATTTTTATTAAAATTAAACTAATTTTTATTGAGAGAAGTAAATTCCAAAAATTGTTTGTGCAAATATCTAAATTCAATATTGTGGTGAAGTGATTTCGTCGCAAGATGAAGACAGGAACCAACTTTATTATTACAATATTTACTAGTTCTTACAAGCCGACATCATCTTCAAACTTCTTTTACAACACCTATAACTTCACCTTCAATCAGAGTTTCCCAACCACATCCAGCAACTAAACACTTAATAAATCCTGAAATATTCACGGAACGTCTTATTAATTTTTGTCTAAATTCGAGTAATGATAACGACGCAAGTTGAAGACAGGAACCAACTTTATTATTACAATATTTACTCATTCTTACTAGCCACCGTTATCTTGAAATTGTATTTACTTCTACAAAATCTACACCTTCAACATAGAAGTACTTAATTTACAGCAGAGTTTCCCAAAATTTTCCAGCAACTGAACATTTAATAAATCATGAAATTTTCACGAAATACCCGAGTTGATTTTGTAGAGTGCACATGAATCAATAAACTAAAAAAAAGGGAAATAATAATTAATTATTTATTTAGTAATTATTCCATTCCTGGTTCCCACGAAACACCTATTAACATAACTTGGGAAACTCTGAGCTAGATTATGATCCATTATAATTGAATGCGTATTGAATCATATATAAAGTTGATTGAGTTCTTTGATTCTTTGAGTTCAGATGCTCCTATTGAATTGAAATTCGATCCTACTTCAATTTCTTATTATTTTATTACATATTAATTGATTAACATTTAAATTGTAAGTAAAATATGCTTAATTTTATATTTTTTTTAAATCGAATTAATCAATTACTCTATATCAGAATATTCACTACTAAAGTTTGAAACTTATATTAAAATGATAAGAATTTACCAAAGTGCAGATTCAAAAGCATAGAGATGGTGATATAAGTAGAGTCGTACTAATAATAGTAAATAATATTATTAGTTTTATGACAATATCATTGACAAATATGACACAATCTTTGATAATTAGTGTAAAACTTATTTAGAAAATACGATATTCTATATTTATTGTATTCCATTTCCAATCTACAACGTAATTAAATATTTCATGTTATTTCTAACAATTTTATTACTAATAGATTCACTTTTTTAGTTTTAAGTAAAATATGCTTATTTTTATTAATTATTGAATAAATCTATTGCAAATGACAAAAGTTCGAAACTTAGACCAAAATGAAAAGAATCTACAGAAGTGGAGGTTGATAAGCATCAAAAAGTTGTAGAATCGTACTAATAATAGTAAATAATATTTATTAGTTTTCTGATGACATCATTGTGAAATATGATAAAATCTTCGATAATTAATATAGAATTTGGTTATTGGTATAGTTTTCCAATGTTTTAGGTAGTTTTTGTTGGATTTTGATTGTAAATGTTGAGCATTGGTTGCGATTAATGCGACTGGTTGCATCACAAATTTTCGCTCGCGTCCTCTGAGTGTTTCTCAGGTAAATATGAACTGTGCTAGTACAGGTGAAATGTAGAGGCGCTGAGCACAGACACACACAGGTGGAAACTGTTGACCGAAAGAGCCACCACTTGCTAGAATTCGTATTATTATGTGCGTGCGTGTATGTGTGTGCCCTATCAGCAGGTAAACTTAAACCGGAATGTTTGTTAAGTGACGTTGAGTGATATTAGTGTGAATTAGTGCCTTACTTAGTGAAGCCAAGATATTCGAGACAACGAGACTGCAGAAAAATTGGTATATTCACGGGAGGGCAGAAATTCCATTCCTCTCGAGAAATCTCTAAAATGCATCATCGGATTATTTGAATTTCTCAGAGGGAAATTTTATTTTCGAAATCAAAGTAAGTAGCGATCGCGTTCGTCCTCGCCCGGGACGAGGTCTTGTGACTCCAGGTGTTTCCAGCATTGTTGCTGAAGTCTTCATCATTTTTTTACACGTAGCCGTTTCGGTTCCAGTATATAACTGTGTAAACTAGCCACCCGTATAAAGCAAACCCAGACACCGATCACGAAACTATAATACAAATACTACGCTCGACGATATATTCCCAGTTTCCTGTTACCTGGAAGACGAAACGAGAAAAACGATCAAGTTTTACCCTAAATTTCCGTTCTTGAACGATCTTATTGCCAGCCAGCGCGGAGCGTGAAGATCCTTCTTTTTAAGGTCAACGCAACTGGCCACAGCCGCAGGTTCACTCATTTTGCGTCCGTCCAAAAGCAGATTTTTCTTTTATTCAATAAAAGTTAATCTGAGGAATTGCGTCGACTGGTCGGAGATGAACAGGAAAATTTCTAAAGTGAAATCGTTCAAATATAGGAGAGAGAAAAAAAAGTAGAAAATATCGGGCGTACAAAGTAAAAAAATGTGAACCACCCGTCTAATTGTCTTGTTTCGCCAATAAAAGTTGGGAAATTGATAAAGTTGTCGTCCTTGGAGAAGTGTTCGATCATTAATTGAAATCAATTTGACCGCAAATACTATTTTCGACGACCTTTAGAAGTTTGTTTCAATAATTTTTATTTATAACTCTTTGTAACATTCAAGTGTAAGTGTTATACGCACTTTTTTTGATATAAATTGTATCTTCTCTGCTACACATTTTCTACTTGATTGGAAAGTTTATAAGTTATTCAGCGCCTAATTAATTAATGTTGACGATTTTACTGTTAAATGGAAGAAAATCGTAATATTTTCACCTTAATTATTGCATTCAATTAAATGAAATTTAAGTGCATGATTCACCGCTCATTTTACTCTAAATCAATCTAAAGATTGTGTAGATTCTACAGTCTATATTCTACACCATAGAATAGAGACCTATGTTCAACGACCCTTTGCAGCAATAGCATTTTATTTAAATTTTTATTTGTATTTCTTCATTTTTAATGTATTGAGTTTATTTTTTTGTATTTGCAATAGATGTTATTGAAATAAGAAAAATACAAAGTAAATGTAATGGAAATACAAAGAAAAAGAAAATATTATTATTACTATTGCTACAAAGGGCTATAGGACTTTCTGAATATTACTATTTTAGAAATAAATTGAATATAATTTATATTTCTGTACAAAGTTGAAATTAATTAACATATTTATTACACTAATTTAAGTAAAATTTTCTAAGATTTTAATTAGTTTTTATTCTGTGTATTTTGAATACTTTAAATAATATTCTCGGATAAAATATATAATTTATTCACATTATTCCAACTTCTGTTCAAGTTTATGTAAAATTATGGTATTTGGCTTTTATCAATTCCTGTATGTTATTTTATGGTGTTGTTTACTGTAATCGCTTGCATATTTTCACGATAAGGCCAAACAAATCAATAAATGGCAAGTTTTTGATTGCAGTTCTTACAATTTCGACCTAAATTCCTTAAAATAGATTCCTGTAAATTTATTATTAACAATTGCACAAATTGTACAATTATGTTATTGTTGGAACCAATCTAAATAAATTGATTGAATGCCAAGTTGTATTTTGCAAGTATTGATGTGTTTTATAAACGACTCAAACGGTAAAGAAAATGAGCAGGGAATACAAAGTTCAAATAAACCTGCCCACAATTACTAACAAATCAAATACGTTTAAGCAAGTTTTTTTATTACCAAGAATCAAGTTTTGTGAGAGAGTGTTGAATGAAGAAGAAACATTTGATTTTTGGTATTAAATCTTGTAAAATCTTATGGATTGATGATTTCTGTGCTGTTTTTAATAGACACATTTCCTGAATTTTCTTTTATTCATTTCATGCATAGCAGATTTGTATTGAAATACTTTTATTAAATAGATTACGTTTCCTATGAAATTACATATTCAATCAAATGAGAGGTTGCTATATTTTTTAGTGTGACAAGTCAATACAAAAAATGTGATATCTACGTTCTAATTCCTTATTTGCACCAAGATAATGAAGAAAATTAACATTAAGAGTATTAACAGTCGGTCGCAATTAAAATCCCGACAACAGTAATTCCTTACAGTAATAAAATCTTGATAATATATAAATCCCGACAGTCTCGAAATTCCATCAACCGTAATTACAACTGTATCGAAATCCCAACAACCATGATCACGACTGTAGCTAAATCCTGACAACCATAATCACGACTGTATCGAAAATCCTACAACCATAATCCCGACAGTACCTAAATCCCGACAATTATCGAAACTGTGGTATTTCCCTCTTAATTACCAATATTTATTAATTTAATTCATTATGCATATATAATTGAATTTTAGACAGGCATAAGTTGGGTAAATACGTAAATGCAAATGATGTGTTCGTACGTCATTATTTTTTTTTATAAATTTGAAATTTATGAACATTGGAAAGTTTACGGCGGATTGTAGGTCGATTTTACAAACAATAAATGAAATGTTTAATTACGAATTCAACAAATTAGTTTAAATGCATCTGTGCTATGTGCGTATAAACTCCACTTTTTTCTATTGTACCGTTATAGGAAGTCGCGAGTCTAGAATATTTATAAGGCGTTCATTAATATTATACGGTGAAATTTACATGTTACAATCTTGACGTAAATATATCAGAAGATATTTCGTAAAATTGCTAATTTTTGATTATATAAATAGTTAATATTTAGTTAAAATGATAAAGTAATTAAAAGTATGTTTTGTTAATGATGTATTGGTAAAATTGCTGTAATTTGTATAAAAATAGTTAATATTTCGTGAAAATTTTGCAGTAACATAACATATTTTGTTATTGATATTTAAATTAAAAGTACGTAAGTTATAAAGAATGGAGAATAACTTCAACAAATGTCTATAAAAATTGTGATTGAAAACAGCAATTGTACAGTATGAAAAACTATTTCATATATCAAATTAAAGAATGTTATTACGTTCATACTTGACAATTTGAATGATTTTATCTCAAATTACTTGACTCGTTACATTCAAACAAATCACGAAGTTGTTGATGTTTTCCACCGTTTTCTTAACATATTTCACCAGTAAATGTAAAAGCATCGTTTAGGAATTACATAGAGATCATTTATTAATGCTAAAGTTTCTTTACATCAATGTATCAACCTTAGGAAATTCATTAAAAGTTATATAGAATAAATAAATATTTGATAACAGATTATTAATCCAAACAGTCGAAAGATAGTTGACTAATTGACGAATAGCAGTTGTTCAATAAGTTAAATGACTATAAATATAAGTAATTAATGATCAAATAAGTATAAATCAGCTTTTTACAAATGTATTTAAACGTTTAATTAATTAAAAATCTAACCTTTGGCCAAATTTTGGATGCAATTGTAGGTAATATCTTTATAGTTATTTAGCTCATCAAACATCTGTTTTGTATCAATAATTTTAATGATTCTTCTATAATTACAAATCTTCAGCTTACTTCCATTCAGTTCTTAACTATTTATGAGTTCAACTTAATCAGAAAATATCGATATTATTGTATTTTTCTATTTAAAAATTGATCACAAACTTGACTGCATTGTCCGTTCTTGAGATCTTTTCTACTTATAAAGTGAAATGAGTTTATTTTTTATTAATTACATTTGAAATAATCAGGTTTTCAGAACATCTTGGGTCAATTAAAAACCTTTTTTTGGTCGACCTAATATAAGAAACTAAATATGAATAGAGGCACACTTACCGATACAAAAATTCATAATGTAGGTCACTTATCCATACTTGTTTTTTTATCACACTCTTACACTTATAATTATTCAAAATGTAAATGAAATATTCCAATGTTATACTAAACACATAGTTATGTGAAACCTTATTATTGTTATTGTAAACACGATTAAAATATGTTTTCTCTTATATTAATCAATAATATTAATTCGATATTGTTAAAAGTGATTTATATATACTTTGAATTAGTAAAATTCAGTACCAAACCAACATTGAAAGTGAATATTAATATCTTAATAAATGACTTGTTACAATGTATCTGATTCCACATAATTATATTAATTGTATGTAATTTGGTGGATAAAACTTAGAAATTTCGAAATCTGCAAACTTGGTTATATAAGTATTTTAAGCATTTACTAATTAACAGTTTTGTTTAAATGTAGCAAGATGTACAATGTGTTAATGTCTTTGACTAAAGAAAGAAACTTGTTTCAAGTACTTGTATTCAATAGAACGTTATATGTTTAAATTTCACATCTACATAAAACATCATTTTTGTCGCTTAGTCTCCGCTACTCAAACATCTCCAAAGAACCAACATTCCAGGCTATACACATATTTCTTAACATGTATATAACAACAGATTAGCAATAAAAATGATGATTACTTGTGTAATTAAAGATTAAAGACAAATGATGTTTTATACTCAATTATTTCAAAGTTTACTATTTAGATTAGTTAAAATAACTGTTTATTGACAATTTATGTGTATTTTGGTAGTAAAAACCAATCTAATGACTTGATGATAGGGGCTATTCGTTCAATGTTTAACTCTCTAAAATTTATCCGTTAGATGTTGTAAAAATTGTAGGCATCATCAAATCAAATAAAAAAAAAACTTATATGGCGGTACGACATAAATTAACTTAAAATGGATATACGGGTCAAGACTTCCCTCGAGTTCTTTCTTCTACAGAATATTTAATTAAAGAACTCTCAGACTTTTGAAAAATTTGAACTAATTTTGCACAAATATAATATAATAATGAACATATGTTTTATTCGTCAGTAATTTTGTGTGTTTTCAAATGATTAAATAAACTATAAAAAAGGTGATTTGATGAAATCATCTTGGTTGATATCTCTTTGATAACATGAGTGTTAATAATAGCAGATCTTATTGATACATTTTTATCAAGTTCTTTGTCGGTGTAAATACATTGAATTTAATCTTTTTAATTCTTTCATCTGTAGAATATTTAATGGTAAAATAAACTATAAAAGAGATGATTTGGTAGAATCATCTTTGTTGATATCTCATTTATACGTAAGTGTTAATAGTAGAAGAACATTATTGATTTACTTTTATCAAATTCTTTGTCGTTGTAAAACATTGAATTTATAAACTTCAAATAGGGCCAAAACGTCCCTCGAGTTCTTTCTTCTGTAGAATATTTAATTAAAGAATTCCTATTGTTGTTAGACTTTTGAAGATCTGAATTACCTTTGCACAAATAGAATATTATAGGTATGATATCATTAATTATGTGCTTTTCGGATGATTAAATTATCTTTGATATTGTTACGGTACATAAAAGTTAACAAAAGAAGAACATATTTATCAAATTCTTTGTCAGTATAATACATTAATTTATTTGAATTGTTGCAGATTTCCCCAATAAAATTGGATCAAAATGGTGATAGTGACCAGGGTAAGTTTCGGAATTCTACGAACAGTTTGTGTGACACACATTGTTGTATTGATTTTGGAAAAGTTTTGGAGGTCTTTAAATATTTGTGGACAACGGGACTTTCGAATAGGTACATAGCGCACATGTACCAAAACAAATATAGCCATCTATAGGTACCGAAGTTCTTTCACATTACGTTTTTTTTTGTGTTGTTCTGAACGCGTGTCAGTTTCATTCCATTTGGAAACGATACACAATGGAGATGATGATGGCCATGCTTCTAATTCCGGTGAGGTTTTTAGGGCAACCTCCGGAAACGTTCTCCACGCATTACTAGCCTCCTCTCCATCCACAACGACATCCTATTATACACGAACGCCAATACTACTTTCATACATCAAAATCACCTATTGAACAGCAGCCGCACATTATTTATACCTGATTTCCTGTCGATACACAAAACACGTACTAATTATATACTCTACATATTATTCGCCTCCTACTTAATTGCGTTCGAATATGATTTCATTAAAATTGAAAATAATATTGCAATTAGTTTATAATGTCAATGGTACATGTGTGATAAATATGAATAAATCGTACGGCCTTGATTGAAAATCTATAATTTCATTTTTCTATTGTCATTTGCCGAAGCGATAGACGATTGTTTATGCATTTCGTCCGTTCTAATTTTATGAGGCCAAAGTGGAAAACAATTTTCCTTTCAAATGTGTTGGAAAATGCATCGAGTGCGTGGAGAAAGTTTGCATAAAAGAAGATAATTACGCGAAACTGAAGAAACACCGGAGGCGAATTCGTTCATTATTTGCCTGCACACAATAATAAATGTGAAAATTCTCATATTTTTTATGTTTTGCATACGTGTGTAAGTGCAATGGCAAACAAAGGACCGGTTTCTTAATTGAATAAAATGTGAAACCAAACATTGCTATGTGCAGTCTCAATCTTCACACAATCTCAAAATTATTAACACCTTTTTTGCGTCCAAAATCTCTCTTTATACTAAGATTATCTATATTTGTAGTTTCTTTTGTATAACATTTATTTTATGTACAATCTATCACTTATTAAGCAATTTTTTTGGTGGTACATTTGTCACATAAATTGGGAATTATATAAGTTAACTCAGATTAATTAAATCTATGTGGTAAGTCCAGTGCAACAACTTTTTACGACTGTATATTTGTATTTGATTTATTAGTAGATTTTCAGTTAGTTTATTTGGGTGTGATTGGAGTTTTCCTTATCTTTCACTAAAGTTTATAATTGCACTTTTAACTGTTTATAATTTGTAAGTCACTGTGTATAAAACTTTTGATAATTGTACAATATTTTAGCAAAATATTTATAAGAATTACATCTATTGCAACAACAACAACAAATACAAGAAAAATATAAACTGAATGATAATTATTTCGAGTTTTTAAACAGAACCTACAATAACAAAAAAAGCAATAAAAGTCACCAGCTACTTTAACAATTGCTTCCCATTTGCTAGGAAGACGGTCGATTTCACGGCCAAAAAGTTATGGTTTTTGAGCATCCAAGTTATCCAAATTGGAATAAACTTTGTTCACATTTCAAATTTTCAATGATAGTTTGACGTGATAGTCCGTAGGCTCTTCTGGTGGATAATATGGAGAAGTTGGAAGCAGTTCCCAACCCTTATTGTGGCAATACATTCTAAAATATGACGCCCCACATCGTGGTGGGAGACGATATGGTTCTTTCTGCAGATAATCAGTAGTAATTTTGATACTTTCGGGTTTATTGTTATTGGAGAGTACACTTAGGACCTATCCAGCCAATTTTCATACGTATCCTAACATTTTAACACGAATGGTTGAATGGTTCACATTGAAGTCTTCGACCTGTATTCCAGTTGTCCAACTTTCGTCTTCTTCCACGGCTATTATAAGTGCTGGTTAACGAAATCTGAGGGTCAACCTCTTCCAGCCTTATCGTTCAAGGTAGATTTGAAACAGGCCAACCAAAAAAGTAAACAAAACAACAATGTTTTATCAAGAAACCCGCCTACTCAAACGCCTGATATTATGAACCAACCCAATAATAGTAATACTGAGCAGAAATATAGTAAACTTATATTGTTTTATACTAAATCGAAACGTTAATAGAATCAATATGTTTATTGTTAATTCAATATTTTCAGGGAGATTACATATGGATTGAGCCAATATCCGACAATGAATTCGACGTGGCAATCGGCGCCAGAGTCATCTCTGCAGAGGGACGCAGGATTGCAGTCCGAGATGACGATGCTCAGGAACATTGGCTATCGCCTGACAGACGCATCAAGGCAATGCACACGACGTCCATCAACGGCGTCGAAGACATGATAGGTCTTGGTGATCTCCACGAAGCCGGGATTCTAAGAAATTTGCTCATCAGATACAATGAGAATCTCATCTACGTTAGTACTATATACTTGTACATGAATCCAGTTCAGTTAAGATCTTTCTATTTGCAATTTTAGACTTACACGGGATCAATTCTAGTAGCAGTCAATCCGTATCAGATCCTTCCTATTTATACGGCGGAACAAATAAAGTTATATA
Source organism: Nicrophorus orbicollis (assembly GCA_018845635.1). Taxonomy (NCBI): domain Eukaryota; kingdom Metazoa; phylum Arthropoda; class Insecta; order Coleoptera; family Silphidae; genus Nicrophorus; species Nicrophorus orbicollis. Next base: position 3,136,497 of record JAFMTC010014004.1, on the reverse strand, counting down.
AGGAGAGGAAAATCGGAGAGCTGCCACCGCACATTTTCGCAATTGGTGACAACTCCTATGCGAGTATGCGAAGATACGGACAAGACCAGTGCATTGTTATCTCAGGAGAGTCGGGTGCCGGAAAAACGGAAAGCACCAAGTTAATTCTGCAATACTTGGCTGCGATCAGCGGAAACCATTCGTGGATCGAGCAGCAAATCTTAGAAGCGAATCCAATTTTGGAGGCATTCGGAAACGCTAAGACAATTCGAAATGACAACAGCTCAAGGTAAATATCTATCGATGTTGAGAGAATACATCCGGTACTTGATGATGTTTTACGAAAGTTAAGACTCTTTACCAACTTGGGTCTAAGAGGATGAAATGAAAGATTTGTTAGATCTGAATGTCAATACTCAAATTCTACAAAATTCATGAAAATAAATGTCTTTTCAGGTTTGGTAAATACATCGATATACATTTCAACAACAACGGTGTTATTGAAGGTGCAAAAATCGAGCAATACTTGTTGGAAAAAAGTAGAATAGTCTCGCAAAATCCGGACGAACGGAATTATCACGTTTTCTACTGCCTGTTAGCTGGTTTAAGTAAAGACGATAAGAAGAAATTGGATTTGGGAGAGGCCAGCCAATACAGATACTTGACTTCAGTAAGTAATAAGTTAAGGTGTTGGTATAAATATACTGACAAATTTTCTTTCAGGGTGGCACTATAACATGTGAAGGTCGTGACGATGCTGCAGAATTTGCAGACATAAGGAGCGCGATGAAGGTGCTGCTGTTTTCCGATCAGGAAATCTGGGAGATTCTCAAATTGTTGGCAGCGCTCTTGCACACAGGAAACATAAAGTACAAGGCTACAGTCGTCGATAATCTGGATGCCACCGAAATCCCAGACCCTACGAACGTGCAACGCGTTGCAAAGCTGCTCGGCGTTCCGGCGCAGCCCCTGATTAACGCTCTGACAAGGAAAACCCTGTTCGCTCACGGCGAAACCGTAGTCTCCACATTATCGCGTGAACAAAGTGTGGATGTGAGGGATGCGTTCGTCAAAGGAATCTACGGAAGGTTGTTCGTCTTGATCGTCAAGAAAATCAACGCTGCCATTTACAGGCCGAAGGAACGTCAGTGCAGTTCAATCGGCGTTTTAGATATATTTGGATTCGAGAACTTCAACCACAACAGTTTCGAACAGTTCTGCATTAACTTCGCAAACGAAAACTTGCAGCAGTTCTTCGTGAGGCACATTTTTAAGTTGGAGCAAGAGGAGTACAACTTGGAAGCCATCAACTGGCAGCACATTGAATTCGTAGACAATCAAGACGCGTTAGACTTAATTGCTGTTAAGCAGTTGAATATAATGGCTTTGATTGACGAGGAGAGCAAATTTCCGAAAGGCACAGACCACACGCTTTTAGCTAAATTGCATAAAACGCACGGCAATCATAGGAATTACTTGAAACCGAAATCCGATATAAACACGAGCTTCGGCTTGAATCATTTCGCCGGTGTGGTCTTCTACGACACCAGAGGATTCCTCGAAAAGAATCGAGATACCTTCAGCGCGGATCTGCTCCAGTTAGTGACTATTTCCAGCAACAAGTTTCTGCAGCAAATTTTCGCTAACGATATTGGAATGGGAGCGGAAACCAGGAAACGCGCACCGACACTTTCCACTCAGTTTAAGAAGAGTTTGGATTCTCTGATGAAGACTTTATCCAATTGTCAGCCGTTTTTCATCCGGTGCATCAAGCCGAACGAGTTCAAAAAGCCAATGATGTTCGACAGGAATCTGTGTTGCAGGCAATTGCGATATTCCGGTATGATGGAAACTATTAGAATACGAAGAGCCGGTTATCCAATCAGGCATACCTTTAGCGAATTCGTCGAGAGATACAGATTTTTGATACCTGGAATTCCGCCTTATCATCGAACGGATTGTAGGGCCGCAACATCGAAAATTTGCTCAGTGGTGTTGGGAAGATCTGATTATCAACTTGGTAACACGAAAGTATTTCTCAAGGATGCGCATGATCTGTTCTTGGAACAAGAAAGAGATCGTGTCTTGACGAGGAAAATATTAATACTCCAACGATCAATAAGAGGTAAATTTCAATTGCAATCAATTCTTTCATATTCAAATTTAAAATATCTTTTTTAGGATGGGTTTATAGAAGGAGATATTTAAGATTGAAAGCGGCGACAATGATTATCCAAAAGTATTGGAAAGGCTACATCCAAAGGCAACGTTACAAGAAAATGCGTGTAGGTTACATGAGGTTGCAGGCTTTGATCAGAGCTCGAGTTCTGTCGCACCGGTTTCGCCATTTACGTGGTCACATCGTTGGCCTACAGGCGCATTCCCGTGGATATTTGGTCAGGCGTGAATACGGACACAAGATGTGGGCCATCATCAAGATCCAATCGCACGTTCGCAGGATGATCGCGCAAAGGAGGTTCAGGAAAATTAAATTCGAGCACAGGAATCACATCGAAGCGCTGAGATTGAAGAAAAAGGAGGAGAGAGAGTTGAAAGATGCCGGAAATAAGAGGGCTAAAGAAATCGCAGAACAAAACTATAGGTAGTATTATTTACTAATAACTTAAATCTCAATAAAAACACGTTTCTAATTTAGGGATCGAATGTACGAATTGGAAAGAAAGGAACTGGAATTGGAGATGGAGGAAAGGAGACGCGTCGAAGTGAAGCGAAATTTAATCAACGACGCAGCGAGAAAAGCGGACGAACCCGTTGATGATTCGAAACTCGTTGAAGCAATGTTCGATTTTCTTCCGGATTCGTCGAGTGAAGCTCCGACGCCGGGTACATTAAGTATAAATTACTTATGAATCCCCGATCTTATATTCAATTCATCGTTTTGTTTTTAGGAAGAGAAACGTCCGTTTTCAACGATTTACCAGCGCAACCTGCCGAAAACGAGATAATAAGTCCGATGCAAATTGCGTCGGAAGACGACGAAGATCTTTCTGAATTTAAATTTCAAAAGTTCGCTGCGACTTATTTCCAAGGAAATGTCGGACATCAGTATTCAAGGAAACCTTTGAAGCATCCGCTTTTACCTCTGCACACACAAGGAGATCAACTGGTAATACTATATATGAAATTCATTAAATTATTATTTTTTAAATCTTATTATTGGTTTAGGCTGCCCAAGCTTTATGGGTTACGATATTACGATTCACCGGTGATCTTCCGGAGCCTCGCTATCATTCCATGGATCGTGATAACACGTCTGTAATGTCTAAAGTCACTGCTACTCTCGGTCGGAATTTTATTAGAAGCAAAGAGTTCCAAGAAGCGCAATTGATGGGATTAGATCCAGAATCGTTTTTGAAGCAGAAGCCTAGGTCTATCCGCAACAAGTTAGTGTCGCTCACTTTGAAGCGCAAGAATAAGCTAGGAGAAGACGTGAGGAGGAAGCTGCAAGATGAGGAATACACTGCGGACAGTTACCAGAGTTGGCTGGAATCTAGGCCGACGAGTAATCTGGAAAAACTGCATTTCATTATCGGGCATGGGATTTTAAGAGCGGAACTGAGGGACGAGATTTATTGTCAAATTTGCAAGCAGCTGACGAACAATCCATCTAAATCGTCACACGCCAGAGGCTGGATCTTATTATCATTATGTGTCGGTTGTTTTGCACCTTCCGAAAAGTTCGTTAATTATTTGAGAGCGTTTATCCGTGAAGGACCTCCGGGTTACGCTCCATATTGCGAGGATCGTTTGAAACGAACGTTTAACAATGGGACCAGGAATCAACCCCCGAGTTGGTTGGAGTTGCAAGCGACAAAGTCGAAGAAACCGATCATGTTGCCTATTACTTTTATGGATGGAAATACCAAAACTCTTCTAGCTGACTCGGCGACGACAGCTCGAGAACTTTGCAACCAGTTATCGGACAAGATTGGACTGAAAGATCAATTTGGGTTTTCGCTGTACATCGCTCTGTTTGATAAAGTTTCTAGTCTGGGAAGCGGCGGCGATCATGTGATGGATGCGATTTCCCAGTGTGAGCAGTACGCGAAAGAACAAGGAGCTCAAGAGAGGAACGCTCCGTGGAGATTATTCTTCAGAAAGGAAATTTTCGCACCTTGGCACGAGCCGACGGAAGATCAAGTCGCGACCAACTTAATTTACCAGCAAGTCGTCAGAGGCGTTAAATTTGGAGAGTATCGTTGCGATAAGGAGGAGGATTTGGCCATGATTGCAGCACAACAGTACTACATCGAATACAGTTTGGACATGAATTCCGAGCGTCTCCTGACATTATTACCAAACTACATTCCCGATTATTGTTTGACCGGCGTTGAGAAGGCGGTGGATCGTTGGGGAGCTCTCGTGGTGCAAGCGTACAAGAAAAGTTATTACCTAAAGGAAAAAGTTCAAAGCTTACGCGTCAAAGAAGACGTCGTCTCTTACGCAAAATTCAAATGGCCTTTGCTTTTCTCGCGATTTTACGAGGCGTACAGAAACTCCGGACCGAATCTGCCCAAAAACGATGTCATCATCGCTGTCAATTGGACCGGAGTGTACGTTGTCGACGATCAAGAACAGGTGCTCTTGGAGCTGTCTTTCCCGGAAGTTACGACCGTTTCCAGCCAAAAAACGAACAAGGTTTTCACGCAAACTTTCAGTTTAAGCACAGTTCGCGGCGAGGAATTCACTTTCCAGAGTCCGAACGCTGAAGATATCAGAGATTTGGTCGTGTACTTCTTAGAGGGCCTAAAGAAAAGATCCAAATTTGTAATTGCATTACAGGTAAGCTTACATCTTCGTTACATTACAATTCATTTACTAATGCCCTTTGTTTCTCTCCAAAGGATTATAAAGCTCCTGGAGAGGGCTCCAGTTTCCTCACTTTCATTAAGGGCGATCTGATCATTTTGGAAGAGGACAGCACGGGAGAAACGGTTCTGAACAGTGGCTGGTGTGTCGGTAGATGTGAACGCACCCAAGAAAAAGGCGATTTTCCCGCAGAAACTGTTTATGTTCTTCCGTGCATGTCGAAACCACCGGCCGACATTCTCCATCTTTTCTCCATCGAAGGTCAGTTTATGAACAACTTTATAACAAAAACAGAATCATGCGTATATCTTTTAAAACTAAGAAAACAACAATAATTTCCATTTAGATTTTTAATTAAAACTATTTACTCAATTTTTATCAAATATAATCAGAAAAATACGCATAAAATAGAAATATGCAAATTGCACTACTTTCTAGCGAATTCGAATTTCGTGTTTTAGGACATGTAAATTAGCATGCAGCGAAAACGAACACGGGCGTAGTAAAATTGCAATGAAAATTTTAAAAGTAATTGAATGGAAAGGTATTCTAGTCGCGCTATAAGGTTATTGTGTTATATCCTTGAATTTACTATTGAATACAAATACTTAAAATGCCAAAAGAAAGTAAACTCCGGCGATCCCCAATCAATAGAAACAGTGTTCTGAAGACAGTGCTCATGCAAGCTTCACCATTCGAAAACAAAACAAAACAATTGTAACAACAATTTTCAGCACCAACTATGTTTTTTAGCCAGTTCAGTAAGTGGATAGACATATACTTATTTTAAGAATTGAACTAAATACGGTAAAGCACGTTAGTATAAGTGAAAGTTAATATTGATTAATTTTAGATTATCTGTTGTCCGTTTAAGTAATATATGTATTTGTTAGGAGATTTTTTGAACAAATTCTTCGGAAGATAAAATCTATGACATCCATTAGAACTTCATCACTAAAATAGCTATTCAATTTGTTTGAAAGTCTACTACTTAGATGTATATTATTTGTAACACAAGTTATTCAACTTTCGATAATTCCGTCTACTCGATTAATTGAAGTGTTAAGGGTGCATTATAGTTATTTATTATCCAAAAATTTTATACGGTCAGTGCAAAAAGATTCATTATACAAAATATACAAATATTTGATTGAGTTTTACTATGTTATCATGTTAACAGTTTTAAATTAAGTTACATGGTACAACCAGCTTTTGAATATCATTTTTATTACAAATGACTTCACATTTCTAAGCTTAATTTATTTGTTAGGAGGTTTCCTGACGGACAAAGTTCTTCGACATACTAAATGTGTGTTTATCTTGCCACTTATTTTCATCACTGAAATAGACATTCAATTTGTTTCGAGTTTAGAAGTTTACCGAACATAGTTAAATATCATCAGTACTATACGTTTTTTTTTTTAACTTTTATTAATTAATAAACTGCTATCAATCGTTTAATGAATATTTTATAACTTAAATTAAATTATGTAAAATATATCTATATTTAATTGAGTTACATTAAGAGCACAATATCGTATTAGCAGTCTAATTTTGTTGTAAATGAAGTTACATGGGTTATTGACCTTTTGACTATTAATTTCATTAAAAATGTCTTCGCAATTCCAAGGGTAATTTATCAAGTGAATCATTTATGCAAGTGTTTCGTGATGGATATTGACGCAGCAGCTGAAGAGAAACTGGTTTGTCCGTCCCGTCAATCTCCGAGCGAAGCATTAATTAATAAATAATCAAGTATGTTACCAGCAAGATTTAAAAGTCGCCTGCACTCGAATTCTTGCATGCACACGTTCATTTTGCATAGACGCTAAATGGGAGCGTGTACGTACACGTGCCCGTCACTATTTGCATAAACGTGCAATAACTGTCTCATTTGTAATTTGATTTCATTGATTCTTCGATTTCAGGCGCTGAACACAGCAGGCGGCTCTCCCAGCAGTACTCCAACGGGACCGAAACCCGGGATCGTCCCCACACTTTGGTCGATTATTCAGTGGATCATTTCAGGCCGCCCCTGAAACGCACCATGTCGAAAGCCCTGACGCTCACATCTGCACGAAGGAGCGGAGTCGACGATCTCTGGAGACATTCCAGAGATCCAATAAAGCAACCCTTACTAAAAAAGTTGTTAACTAAAGAGGAATTAGCTGAAGAAGCATGTTTCGCTTTCAACGCTATTCTAAAGTACATGGGCGATCTACCATCGAAACGACCCAGAATGGGAAACGAGTATACTGACCATATATTCGACGGTCCACTCAAACACGAAATTCTTAGAGACGAGATATATTGTCAGGTCATGAAACAGCTGACGGATAACAGGAACAGGCTGTCCGAGGAGAGAGGATGGGAGTTGATGTGGCTGGCCACAGGATTGTTCACTTGCTCTCAGAACCTGCTGAAAGAACTCACCATGTTTCTGAGATCACGGAGACATCCCATCTCGCAAGATTCGTTGCAGCGACTGCAGAAGACCCTGAGGAACGGGCAACGGAAGTATCCACCGCACCAAGTGGAAGTGGAGGCCATCCAACACAAAACCACTCAGATATTCCATAAAGTCTATTTCCCGGATGACACGGACGAAGCCTTCGAAGTAGATTCAAGCACCAGAGCAAAGGACTTCTGCCAAAATATCAGCACAAGACTTAATCTGAAAAGTAGCGAAGGTTTCAGTCTATTCGTGAAGATCGCCGATAAAGTAATAAGAGGTTCTTTCAACATCGCAACAAATTGCATTGAAATTGTCTTATTTTAGGTCATTTCCGTTCCCGAAGGAGACTTCTTCTTCGATTTCGTCCGTCACTTGACAGATTGGATCCGCAAAGCGAGGCCGAGCCGCGATGGAGTAACACCGCAGTTCTCGTACCAAGTGTTTTTCATGAAGAAACTGTGGACGAACACGGTTCCCGGCAAAGATCGGAACGCAGATCTTATATTCCACTTTCACCAAGAGCTGCCAAAATTGATAAGGGGTTATCATAAATGCACGAAGGAGGAGGCCTCAAAACTGGCGGCGCTCGTTTACCGGGTGCGCTTTGGAGAGAGCAAACAAGAATTGCAGTCGATTCCGTAATTATAATACGCTCATGTGTTTCGATACTCGATATTCATTCTATTACTTTTCAGTCAAATGTTGCGCGAATTGATTCCGTCCGACCTAATTAAAATTCAAAGTGCCAATGATTGGAAGCGCTTGATAGTGGCTTCGTACAATCAAGACGCCGGTATGAATCCGGAAGACGCGAAGATCACTTTCCTGAAGATAGTCTATCGCTGGCCCACCTTCGGATCGGCCTTCTTCGAAGTCAAACAAACCACGGATCCCAATTACCCGGAGATGCTGCTCATCGCAATTAATAAACACGGCGTCAGTCTGATTCATCAACACACCAAGGTAAATTAACAATAATTATAATTGTATTTGCTGTAATTGTAACGTAAACAAATGAAAAAAAGAAACAAAAGATACAATAATTAAAAAAAACTGAACATCATAATCAAGAAAGTGGTATTGAACATTAGTATTTCATTTCAGACCAATTAAATTAGATTTCTTAAAATACATAAACTAATAATAGATATTCAATTTAAATATAGTATACAGCTTTTAAGATAGAATTTTGTATTCAACTATTTGACTGTACTAAAGGGCGGATATCTTATCAAAATTTGATGAAATTTATCGTGCAATTGTTGATAAAACTGATTGTTATGAATGTGATATAGGCGACTCATGGTTACAGTCTCCTGTCTACATTCTGAGGTTATCGATTCGAGTTCCGGATACAACACAAGAATTTGTCGTATTTATCAGGGCAATTTTAATTGCTTCTATACTGTGGCCATTGATTAACAAAAAAAAACAGTCAGTAGGGTATTAGTTATGGGTAATTCTTTCAAACAAATACAACGACGTGGTGATTTATTGAATATCCGAATGGATAGATTGTAAATATCGTTGCGAAAAGACACCAAAAGTAATATGAATGTAACACTAATGAAAGTAAATTATAGATCTAGAGTTACTATCTTCAGTAGTAAATTTTGAAATATCTTAGATACTTTTAAAATATATATTTGTTTGTGTTACTCCAACATATTTTCATTTGATTATTTTGCTGATTAATGTTATAAGATCATTAAACATATTTATCGATCAAAGGGCTATTGACCTGTGATTATAAGAATATGGTAGGAAGGAGTCGAATTATGAATTTTTCATCGATACAAAACATATTGAAATTCAGCACTCAATTAGTTCCAATACCTTTTAAACTTATATTTTATATTGCTGAACGACCTAATTATTCGCACGAATTCACTTTTACCTCATTTGTTGTAATTTACACAGGTTCACATACCAATATTAACATAAAAATTATTTTAAATCCAGCTGTGAATCGGGTATAGTTTTACCAATAATTTATATGTAGATTTTATACTCTTTAAATCAAATTTAGACGTAATAAAAACATTAACACTAAAAAAATCTATCTATCATCAACTGATGGATTCTCAGGGTATAGCATTCCAAAAGGCTTTAAATATTGATAGTGTTGATGACGTTTTCGTCATGTTTTTGTCTACTTATGTTATGAATTTTTTGCTTTTACATTTCTCTATAATTATCTTTTCTCAGTGAGAACACTATAGTCCCACTATACAGAAATTGTTAAAGAAATAGATGGAATTCTAGTAATCTCACAATGTTTAAAAGAGTAAAGTAACGATTAATTCGAGCCTAGAAACGATGTTAAACGATCACTCACTCTATATTGTTAATTATGAGTTCGACCTAATGTATATTTTCTAAATATATGAAATAGTTAATTTATTTAATAAACAATGAACAAAATAATAACAATTACACACAAAATAATTAATATTATCATTGACTGAAGGCTTTGTGTATAAAATCTACAAGTAGTATTTAGTAAAATAGATAATTATTTTGTCAAATATAAATATTTCAAGTAATTACATTACATTCAAATACATTTTGGAAATAATTAAAGTTGTGTAAAAAGTTATCAAATCGAACGGTTTGTATTACGTCACTAGTTTCTCAAATTACTTATAGATTCGAGCAAATACAATAACATTGCAAAAATGAATGCATTTATCTATTTTTTGTGAACACTTAACAGTTCAGTCTCACTAACTACACAATGTTCACTCGAAGTAACACTTTGTCGTCGGATAACAATCATTTTATTGTAATGACATCTGCACATTATTTACAATTCTATTTTAAACTGACTTTAACAGATGTCAAATGCACTGCATGGAAATTCCGAGTACAGTAATGTCCATTGTTGCACGTTAAATTGTGCCTTAGAGCTCTGGTATATTAATAGTATACAATAAGTGAACATTGACAATAATAACTACTTGAAAACTACTATAAATAAAGTATTATTTATCAAGATATCTTTTACAAATTCCGATATTTTATTAATGCAAATCTATGCAATTAAATTTTAATTATATTATTATAGAGTTCTAATGAGATGATTATAAATACGCTTATTTAATTATACAAAAAAACATTTACTATGAATATATTGCAATCGAAATACGACTTGTTGCTAAATCTTCACTGGGAAATGATCTTGTGGAAATATCAGATCCTCAAGAAAAGAACAGAAAGTCAACATAAATATACAGGTCTGAGATCGTGAAGACAATAGACAGAGTTTTCTCATGAAATTCCTTTGTGGTTTTTTGATTATATGACTTCCTGTTATTATTTTCCCGTGCCGTAATTATTTCGCATGCCGTAACGCTAAACTAATGAAGTCTTGAATCGCATGTATCTGTTTGTTTTTTTTTGTACAACAACAACATGTTGCAATTCTATTTTACGTTATATAAATCTTGCTGAAAGATGTTCAATTTAAGGGCAGAAACACCTATATTTTATAGCATAGGAATTTATTTGTATTTCTTTATTACTATTTTAATGAGTTTATTTTATTGTAATAGTTGTTGCTGTGATAGATGTTACTATTATTATTGTTCAATTTGGATATTATACATTATTTACTCTCTGTTTTATAGGAAATCTTGGTTACACATCCGTTCACGAGAATATCGAACTGGTCTTCAGGAAACACGTACTTCCATATGACGATTGGAAACTTGGTCCGAGGTTCGAAACTCCTTTGCGAAACATCTTTGGGCTACAAGATGGACGATCTGCTGACCTCTTACATTTCCCTGATGCTGACCAACATGAATAAGCAGAGGAGCATCCGCATCAAATAATACTGGTTTTACTTTAATATTTATTATCTTACTTGGAAGGTAGTAGAGAGATCTGTTAATTATTAAAAAGATTATAATATATTTATATGATGTATTTATATTTAAATTATATTAAACAAATATATGTTGTTACTCGAAATTATTTATTCTTTACTTTATTTTGAAATATTTGTGCTTCTTTTTTAGATATCTTTGATGTGTGTGTAGCATGACTTGCTCTCAGAATATTAACACAATTGTAAATACATTTCATTATTAATATTATATGTTATTTTTTTTTTGTAATGTTCATCGAGAAACACGTATGTTAATAATAGAAGGATGCTTTGGTTTTTCTATAAATAACTGTATATAAACGTAAATGGTTACTTGTTTTTATTTCCTACTTATAATACTCTGTATTTTATGCTAGTTACTTAAAATGAAATATATCTATAAATGAAAATTATTAATCTTTTTATTACCCTTTTTTAAATCCATCCTACATGAATCGGGAGTTTTAAACACAAACTAGATTGGATACTACTAATTAGGTAAAATTTCAAGGATTTATTGTTGTTCTCGAGAAATTTAATTCAATAAAGTTGGGTGGAAAATTGTTATAATTTTGATTAACTTTCTTACAAAAAGTGACTATTTAATATTTATATAAAAAAGTAGAGAGAACGAATAAAAAACAACAACAAAATCTAATTGTAGTGTTGTTTAATTCAGAGCTCTATTAAAAGATCTTGAAATAGGTAAATATATTGAAAATAGTTTATTTGAACGAATTAAGTACTAAATTTTATATTTGATTTGAAAAATAAGTTCTAACTAAAACAATATACTTGAGTGGCATGATCTCATGCAATTTTAATGATCCCTCTAAGTTCAGGTAAAAATAACCAATTTAAAAAAAAGTTGATTACAAAATTTGACTTTAAAGATGCTTGAAAAAACAATAATTTATTAATTAAGAAAAAGATATCTGTTGTTTCGAAGAACAAGTACTAACAGCCAAATATCACTAATTGAAACTAAGCAATTTGCATTGATTTCAATATATATAGCGCAATTTGTTATTTACAAAAACGGTTACTTGAAATTAGTGAATGGAATGTTTTATTAAATATTTCAATAAAGTGATTGCTTTCTTATAAAATACGTCAATGTTATGTCACTTTAATTTTTATATACATTTATTAAATACTAAACATCAAAAATTATAAAAATTAGCAATTTAATTTTCTTGTAATTGAAATAAATGTGTTTAAATAAAAATAAGTTCCAGTTACAATAGTTTTCAAATACAAAAAAAATAGCAATTAGTCTATTTCCTTGTGATCGTAGAGTATTTTATTGAATTGTTGCTACTCAACACACGTCGTGTATTTATAAATTACTTGGCAAGTTACTCGTAAGTGCTTGTAAAAACTTTGTAAAGGAATAAAGACTATTTGTGCAAGTATTTATATAAATTACCTGGTTATTATCGTGAAATGTTATTGCTCATCACAATGAGTTGTACAATATTATAAACAACTTTCCCAATTCAAACTTTATTGAAATTGTATAACTTATTTTCATCATAATGAGTTCTACACTATTTGTAGTAATAATAATATTGAACAACTTTCCTAATTGAAACTGTATAAAAATTAAATAACTTATTTTCTTCGCATTACAATAAGTAATACACTATTTTAATATTGAAGAGCTTTGCTAATTGAAACTTTATTGAAATTAAATACTATTTAAACATTTTTCTTAAATGATAAAAGCATCCACAATTCTCATAAACTTTCTAACATTTCTTTCTCTCCCCCTGCAATTACACTGTGAAATTAAATAATTACCCTCGTTTGAAGTTCTCACACATAATAAAATTCAAATTATAATAAACTCGCCGTTCTCACGACTCCGAAAGAATGGACTAGAGGCAACAACAACAGCAACAGCGAAATAATAAGAAAAATATTAAATCTCTGTGTGTATTTCTTCTGTTGTTTACATCATCTGTGGGAATTGGTTGTCCAACAATAAGGCTATTTTTAATAATTAGATCTCTCCGCTGCATATTTATAAGCACCGGGTCCTCATTCCCACATGATCGGAGGCAACGCAGTTGAAATGATTGCAGCGAGAGAGAAAAATTGTATGGGAAATAATGAGCAGAATATTATAATTGTTGCTTGCTCTTTCCAAGTGATAATGAAGCACTTGTTTTCAAAGCAATTGCTTTAATTTCAATAAGTTGGTTGGAAAATATACGGTTTTTAATGATACAATTGGGGGAGTCGGTAATTGAAAAATACTGTTTTTTTTTCTTGAAAATTCATATAATTATATATTTTACATTCTCTTTTTGTAAATACAATGTTATGTAAAAAGTTTGCGCATCGCGAAATTATAAACAGGTGTAGAGGAAATAAAGAGGTTTCTATTTTGTGAGTGCGCGATGAGCTACAAAATTTGTTCGTTGTTATCATAATAAATACATACAAATAATAATAATAAGATACAATTTAAAGTAATAGCACACATATTTATATATAATACAATATAAAATCACACGTTTGTCAAAAGGATTTCTAGCAAAGAAAATTTTATAATGTCGGGAGAAACAAAAATAAGATCACATTTTTAATACACTATTTTAAAAATAAATAAAACATATATTTATAAATATATTTATATATATATAAACGGAAAGAAAAGGGATGATAGTATTAGTCAAGAAGTAACTTTGGTGCCTGGTGTGCTTTATGTAATTACCTGAATAAATTCTTTGATATTCAATGAAATCGAACATGTTTTAAACATCTTTAAGATTGAGAAACGAAATACACTATACACCATCACTGACTGCACAACCACGGTAATTTCATCGGATGCATATGGCGTGAATTTGAGATTCTGGTCAAAAGTGCTCTATTTAAATGAAAGGCAAATACGAATTTGTTCCTGCTACTTGGATAAGGACACTCGTCAGTGCATTGTGGACGTATGGGAATTCCATGGTTGATCTGCTATTGCTGTGTTCGGCCTCTGGGACCGCATGATTTCATCTGCGGGAGGACAGTGCGGCCTGGGACCAGGTTCGGGGGTGTAAGTAAAAGTCAATCCGGTGGCGTAAATAATGCCATCATTCCGCACTAGGGAAACGGGCACTTGGGTGGGCTGACGGACCCACAGCCATTCGCCACGGAACTGCGAGATGTCGGGAACAACACAGAGCATACTCTCTTGGCATCGGTACATCGTCTCAGCTTCCACATCCCCAAACCACACCTGCAGAGACGGCGAGAAGTTGTCGCCCGTGAGTTCGAGCATAGCCACATCGCCGCCCCCGTTCAAATGGAGGCTGTGGACTAAAGGCACGGGCGTCACTGGCGATCGGACCGGTCCCATACCTTCGTAGAATTGATACTCGGCTTTATCAGTCGATATAATAGTCCAGCAAGCGCCATCGTTTATCATTTCTTTACTGGGATCTTTCGGGCAAGGTGTAGCTTGAAACTGAATGATTCGCTCCTGCGATAGACACAAGTACATCCTGTCAGTGTCTTTCATGTAAAAGGCACATTTGTGTAACTGGGAAACGGGATCATCTGCTTCCAATAATGCTTGCTGTTTGTCCACCTAAAACAAAATATTTCATTATAATTTATTTAACACAACATTTTGTAAATATTGTATTTACAATAATTACTTATTTCTCACCTTTCTTATTATGAGCCTGGGCAGAGCCATGCCAGTGACGGAGCAAACTAATTTTACTGTAGATCCATAATGGATGTAACCATCACGAACTTGAAATTCCTCACTCTCAGATTCGTTGTCATCTAATAAATGTATTGTGAAAGCACCCCACTGAGTGGAACTCGCATGGAAGTGACCATTCTCCACGTGCAAGTATCTAGTGCTCACTGTCTGTGATCGCAACCTATTGAACAACGCCACTTTAGTTCCACTAGCTATACACAAATCTGCATTCTTTAAAGACTGTTTCTTCTTGGATGGTTTCGAAATCACTTTAATACGTTTACTATGAAAGACACCAATGTCATGGCCAGAGCCGTAGAACATTTTCACTGATAACATAAAATGTTTCCTCTTATCAGAGTCAGATATGTACAAAGTTTTCGCTGCACAGTACTGCTTGCCATTATTCAAATCAAGCTGCTGCATATCTTGGTCTGAGTTTCCTATTCCTATAAAAGCACACAGTTGTGAAGCCTGCTCTGTTTCACCCTCTCGCAACATCTGCTCCTGCCTGAGCCTCCAGCCATCTCCAAATAAATATATGCATGGTGGAGGGCAGAAAAACCGCTTCTCATTTCCATAAGACTTCTGAGCAACTTTAGCATGTAGAATAACTATAACCATATCAGATCTGTCTCGAAGGTATCTCTCCATGGCTTCCCTTGTGAGTCTCCTGTCCTCTCCCCGATATCCACCAGGAACAACAGCCCCAGAGAAGCGAGGGTACATACCCCCATGCTGAGGCGGTGGAGTTGGAGGAGATTGAGCATGTGCTATGCCAGGCAGTCCATACTGCAGAGGCATCTTGATGTCTTGACGGTATTTCACGAATTTAGAATCTCATCTGCTGCATTTGTTTATATCATGCACTTATTGGAGCACTTTTCAAAATCCGGACTTCGGTGTGTTCTCATGATGCTCGTTTCTGTTTGAAAAGTGCGTCGTTTTGCATTGCACTGTACCGGACTGGAGTGTTTGTTGTGTACTTTAAAGGTCGGCAGTGCGCGGATTGAATGAATGGTGTAGTGATGCTACCAAGATACGTGAGAATAACCGACCGACGACTCCCCACTTTATACAACATCAAACATCGTTGCTACCTCATTCCGATCTAAAAACACCTGTTTATAATACGAATTTTCCGACAGTACCGCCAACTTGACGAAAATTCCCACTACCGCCGCCGCCGCAGCTTGCGGTTCCCACGATACTCTTTCCTTTTATTTTTATTCCTACAACTCGAAACTCAATTAATTTATATCTTATTATTACTTGGAATATGAGTATAAAACTAAAGAACTAAATCTTGTTTTATTTAATGATGCTCTTGAAGCGTGTGAATCTTTCAATTCATTATTTTCTGTACTCTTTTTATTTCCCATTTCATACATTAATTCGTATTGCTTATTATTTTACAATATATGAATATTACTTTAATCTAATTAGTATATTTATTAAGCATATATATATACCAGTCTATAGTCCATACGCTATCTATTTAGATTTTGTGTTTATTGATAATATATCTTTTATTACTTCTGAAAGAGTCTTACAACTTTAGTCTTAACAAACCCAAATTCCAGTTTCAACTATATTCTTAGACAATAAATTAATATTGACAAGAAATACTAATCGTGTAGAAAGACCTATAGTCAATAGCCCTTTGCAGCAATAAGATTTTATTTTTCTTCTCCCTCTGTATTCTTCATTTTACCTATTAACTTTCTCTTTTACAATTATTGTTGCAATAAATGTTATAATTAAGAATAATATACGTCAATATAAATTAAACTTGAAGTGTAATTAATTTTAAATAAACTAAAAATGCATCAATAAAATTCTTTTTGACGTGACAGTATCAATAGAGCAATTTATTATAATGCGGAGTAGAATACTTGAGTAGGACTGAAAAAGAGATATAAACGAGCTATTGACACCAGCTATACTGACGCTCCTGAATAAATGATGTAGACTTATCCCTTCCCCAAAGTACTCTAATAGTTAGTAGTAACTCCAAATAAGAATAACATTGTCATTAATAAGAAAATATAATTTTGTCCAATACTTTTTCAAATGTTTAAATTTTCATATTTTTGGCTTAAGATATAAATTTATAATAATTTTCCTATAAGTAAATTGCGATGAAAGAATTCGAGAATCAGAAAATGTATGTATAAATGTTGTAGGAAATAAATTATTAAAAATAAATACTTACTTTCTACAAAGAATCAAATTCATTTCATTATGTCTATCAAAATAAACTTAACAATCTAACTTTTATCATGTTTGTCTTCATGATTACTCAAGTTAAATTCAAATAATGATTTCTTCGTTTTCAAGTATTTTCTATTCAATCAATTGTGTCACTTGAGTCGATAGTACTTTGTGGATAATAAAGATTGTTATTATTTAATTAAGATTGTAATTAAAAATTTAATGATGAAATATAATTATATATGATTCCATAAACATAAATGATGAGATAAATTCAAAGATGATTTCTTCTTTTCGTATATTTTCTATTTAATAAATTGTGACTTAGGTCGTTAGCCCTTTGGTCGAATTATGTTATACTTGAACCGATTAAGATTTTACTTTAAAATATATTGTTGAAAAAGCTTTTTTGTTTAAATTGAATTGTATATGATTGTATAAACATAAATGATGAAATACATTTAAAGAACGTTTTAATTTACAATTTACAAATAATATTTATTGCAACAAAAATTACAAAATAACTATTTGTTCTTTTAAGAATTAAGACAATAAAATTTAAAAACACAATTCCATTGCTGCAAAGGGCTATTGATCACAGGTCTAAATAATGAATTATTTGCGAATTCCAGAAACTCGTCCACTTGCAATAACAGTACATGCATAATTTGTTATCGAGTAGAAGTGGGAGAACAGTGCTTCAGTTTAACTATCGTATGGGGATCATCCTATTGTGATACTCTTCGTGAATGTGCATGTACACGATGTGCATAAGTGTGTGTGTGTGTTGGAGCCTCCCCCCGCTCGTCCCTCCCTATCGTAGATGTAACCAGAAGGATGTTTGGGGTTATAGTCAGGGCGTGGGAAAATGATGGTGTGGGAAAGAGTGGGTGGCCTTTAAAACATTTGATACAACCGGAGCGAGTGTAATTTAGATCATACACACTAGCATTCACACACACACACATTCATCTATATGTATATATGTGTGTGTGTGTGTGTACGCGCTTGTTCGCATTCAGTTTCCCTTTTCATCATCATTAACGGATCCATTTCCATCTCGCTCTATCACAGTCGACCGCTCGATCCATTCCGAATTCAACGTGGTGCATTGGTGAGGTGAGGCGAAGAGCGGGCGACGTATCGTGGGAATTTACACACTCGCGTCGAGACGGCGTCGAATTGGACGCGCGCGGTCCGCCGCGGCCCACAAGAATTCCCTCCTCTGCCCTGACTTCACACGCGGCCTATCGAGATTTCCCTGAGATCACCTGAGATTCAGGTGGTTTTGAGTATATTCCCATGACGTCTTCCTAGCGTGCAATCACCACCTCGATCTCCACTGATTTATGCACAAATGCATACGTTTATTTATAATCTACCGGACCGAACATGTACATTATCATTCTCACGTGCATTTACACTCAATAAACAATCATACGAATTATGCAAAACGATAAGCTAACTACACGAAATTGAAATTGGGTTTGCTAATTATAAAGGTTGTTCTGGTATTTCCATTTTCATAGACTGAGAAAATTCACTTAGGTACTTTCCATATTTTCAGCTTGTATATTATATTTGCTTATATAATGCGAAATATAATAATAATAAATAAATAGTAAAGTTGAATCAATTTTCTCGAATAAGTGAACATCTAATGGTCACTAGTCATTTATAATCAATTTTGCAAAACGATAAGTTAAGTACACGAAATTGAAATTGGGTTTGCTAATTATAAAGGTTGTTCTGGTATTTCCATGTTCATAGACTGAGAAAATTCACTTAGGTACTTTCCATATTTTCAGCTTGTTTATTATATTTGCTTATATAATGCGAAATATAATAATAATAAATAATTAGTAAAGTTGAATCAATTTTCTCCAATAAGTGAACATCTAATGGTTACTAGTCATTTATGATCAATTTTGCAAAGCGATAAGTTAAGTACACGAAATTGAAATTGGGTTTGCTTATTATAAATATTGTTCCGGTATACAATTTTCATTGACCCAGAAAACACATTAGTTATTCAAGCTCATCAAATATAGAATACGAAATGTTATAATAAATAAAGTGAAGTAGATTGAATTTGCAAAAATAGGTAAACTAATGGTCAACAGTCCTTTCTATTGGGAATACAATAAATTTTGATTATTTTCATATACACCCATTAAACAATCAAATGAATTACGTAAAATGATAAGTTAACTACACGAAATTGAAATTCGGTTTGGTAATTATAAAGATTGTATTGGTATTTCTATTTACATACTGAGAAAATGCATATGAGAACGTTCCATATTTGCATATATAATGCGAAATATATTAAATAAATTGTAAACTTGAATCAAAGTCATTCCAATTGAGAATACAACTAAATTTTGATTATTATTAATTTGGTAAATTAAAGTAAATTGGGAATTATACATAAATAAAATAAAAATTCCGTTGTTTGAAGACTAATATTCTGACACTCTTATTTAGAGTTAAAATTTTAGAAGAAATCTAATCTTCATATAATTTTTGATCATCTAGATCAGCGATTTCCAAACTGTGAGGCGTTGACTAGTCTAAGGGGAGACGCGAATATTAGTCAATGAGCAATTATCCAAATGACTGCTAAAGTGGAGTGGAGCAGAGGGGAGGCGATAAAATATTAAATATTTTTAAGGGAGGCGTAGTAACATCAAGTTTGAAAACCGCTGATCAACATCATGTTTTTGTTTATTAATTATGAAGTTAATTATTTATGGAATTGAAGTTGTCATTGGGAAAACGGCTTTATTTATATTCAATTATTAACCGTCTTCAAAGAAATCTGTCTGGGTTGTTTTTGAACGAACGGGTTGTCCGAATGTCTTAAGATTTGTTTATACGAAAAAGTGTATTACTATTCTTCGTGGAACTGTCGTCGATCTTGATATTTATTTACTTGAAAAAGGCGACTAAGATATTTTATGGAGGTCTCTTTGTTTAAATCAGTTTGCATATATATTCTTGTCAAAGTTAGACACATCTTCTTTGATTTAATCCGAAACTGACAGATCAGCAAAAGTTTCTTCTAACTACAATAACAATCTCGTTTTCTATGTTTATTTATAATAATTTTGTCTACATTATGCGTCTATGAAGACACATTTTTGTTAATTGTTCGTTCATAATATTTATTTCTCAATAAACAATGAATTTGATTGTTTTATTGGATTTTTTTTATATTCTTCAGTCCTATTAAAAATATCACTTAAAACTTTGTATGGAATAGATAAATATGATACAATTATAAGAAATTATAAATAAATGATTGATGTTGTTACAATAAGGTGAATGTTATAGTTAATTATTAACATTTTTATTAAATGTTTACAGTTGCTTGTTGTTTGAGCTTCAGCTTTAGTTATTCTCTCCAGCAATGCCTCGTCGGGGATTCCCCTACTTGTATATAATTTGTCTAATTTATTTTAATAAATATAACTTGTAGAATAATTACATTTATGTATATTTTTAGACAATTAAACGTAAATATAATGATACAAACAGCACGTATCTTATACAAAGATCATACTCATATGTGAGCATTAAGTTGCATATTTGACAGTTTAGAAATAATTTGAACTGGTTTTGAATTTTCCCGGAAACGCAACTTTTCAAACGTCCCAGAAAGAAATAGCACAACACGCATTTCACTAATGTGAAAAAGAGAGAAAGCTTCGACGTTAGGCAACTTTATTTTCACGTCTTCTATCCTATTGGTTTATGACGAAACAGACTGTCCTGACACGCTGGTAAAAAGCTGAACTAAAAGTTTATATGGTAGATGTAAGCAGCCATATTCATTCTTTTAGGAACATCGTCGTTGAAGCAACACGTCGAAATCTAATATTATATTTTGTTAGTTATTGAACTAATTGAAAATGGTAAGTTTTTTTTAAATATATAATAACATTTATTGCAACAGCAATTACAAGAAACATAAACTCAATATAACATCAATACAATGAAAAATAAAATGTTATTACTGCAAAGGACTATTTTGGTCTTTTCGCAAATTTTTTATATTAATACTCTTTCAATACACAGATTAGTAAATTTCAACTATTTCTAATTTAAACATAACCTTTAAACGAACACGTGGTTACGTGATTTTTCTTTCTGATGATACCTGGTCCGTGTTTATGAATACTCTTGATTATAACCGAACCTTTACTGACTTCTTTATATATAAAATATAATATGCTTAATTTAAAGCAAAATTTTATTGAAATCAATTTATTTTTGCAGGCTACGGCTAATTCGCATTCATGTTGGGTGGGTGACCTAAACCCAAGCTGATTTATTTGAAACGTAAGTATTTGTTACACTATTTTAAAATTTACATTACTTTCATGATGATTTGCTTTGGTCCGTGTTTCTGAATATTCCTGATTATAATTATTTACCAAGCACTGATTTTTTTTTTAATCAATAACTTTTATTGAAAAGTAGAAAAACTGTTATTTATTATATTCATATTAGATGTTGCAGAACTGAACTTGATGAAGGCATTGCTCCAATGAGACTTTTATGGATTATTTTGATGATGAAACAACAAAATGATATGGTAAGAATTTTAAAGTGTATGTTTGTAATATCTATTCAAGAAGTAATTTTGTATGATGATATCTCTTTAGAGCACTGGGTTATGATTAACCGTGATTACTTGTTGACACCTGACTTTGCAAACATTATACATTATTAAATTAATCTGAGTTTAAGCAGTATTTAATATGAGTATTATTCTTTTTCAGGTTCCATAAATTCTTCAACCGCAGATGATGAATCATTGATACAATTTGTATTTGTTGGGTAGGAAGACCCAGAATGATAGCCGTTTGGCCAAGAAATGATAAATAAATAGATTTTTTTTATATTCCTCGTTGTTTTATTTATTTTTTCAAAAATATATGTTAATGCTGTATGTAGGAAAACAATAAATTATGTTAAATTTGAAATCCATTTTAATTTTTCCTGGCGTATTCTAATTTGAACCAACATTACTCTTTTTATTGTCAGTAATCTGTCAGCGAACATAGCCCATTCAAAGACATTGTCAGATTTGTTTGTTGAACCCCTGTTGCTAATTCTGTAAAGAAGCTTAATCTTTTAATTATTCAGACATGATCGAACTTTCAAATGGTTACTGGTACTGATTTTTTTTCAAATTCGTTAAACGATCTTCCACTGTATTTCTACTCTATAATATACTTTCTAAGTCTGAGATATTTTGTACTTTTTCGTCCTGTGTAATTTCGCAGAATTTAAGGATTCAAATTAAGTTAATGTTGAAGAAAAAATGCCGAGAATGCATTGATATTTAATTTCTTGGCTCACACTATATGAAAGGGATATAATCATGGAACCCAGATACAAGTTCAATGAAATTAACGGTTTTAGACTACCATAGGAAGGCCCTTTCCTTGACTTAGATGCTACATAGGCTGCAGCCCTTTGGTATTTAGGACCCTTCAAATTAGTTTTTTTTAGATCTTACCCTTTGGGAATCTCACTCATTTCCCCAGTGATCTACTTCATAGGCCCCAAAGCAGTTTTAGCCCAAACAAATCGATCCTCTCTGAGTGAATGTAATGAAACTATTCCTGCATCTAAAAAAATCATTTTTATTATATTTGATAGACAATTAAAATTAAAAAATCTAGTTATGCTTACAACACAACATATTTTTTAAATAGTTGTTGGAAAGCGTTATTCCTTAAAAACCTAATTTACTATACAAAAGTTGAGCTTTGTGAGGGGCTCAAAATTAAATCTCAAAAATACGTTAATACAAACTTCTTTTGAATCTATTAATTGTTAAATCTAGTTAATTATTTAGACCCTTTTATTTATTAAGGTTTTGTAAGGGTTTGGCTTGTAAATCATACTTGGAAGTATATTGGATTTTTCCTAGGTAGTAACGGATCTCCCTAATTAGGGAGTTCAAATAATCAATATTAATTGACCAGAATTACAAAAAAAATATAAATAATAAACGCAATAAAAATAAACTCAACACATAATTAACAGAAAAATGATTTCCCATAAAAATTAATGAATGTTATAACAGAAACATTTTTCCACCCCAAAATGTATTAATTAGGTATCAATAATTCGGCCACCTTACGTACAAAAAATACAATGATTTTTAAAAGTTTTGCTAATTTAGGAAGAAAATATTTCTCAAATTATATATAAATTGATTAAATTGATATTGTTATAATATGTTGTACTATTATTATTAACCAATTAAATGTTCTCGTATTAAAGTTTATACAAATTTTAATTCCAACTAATGTTATGTTGGTGTCCTAACCGATAAATATTTTTAGTTTTTTTCTTTAAATTGCAATATTAAAAAAAAACTATTAAAAAATAATAAACATGTTTTATATAAATGATATACAAATTATGTAAATGTCTTGAAATATTAATAATAAAGAAATTTTTGGTTATTTAGTTTCGATTTTGAATTTGGCGCCGCGATCGTAGCGACAGGAAACTTAACCTGAATCCCCCTAGTTGATGTGCCTGAAGTTACTGATCGTCCACTTCCTTTTTATGGCGGACGCAGAGTTCGCTTGATGTGTTTTTGTGAGGAATACTAGTTTAAGGAAATATAAGAAAATGGTAAGTGCTGTTAAGTATTTTTGCCTGTTATGAACTTATAATCAATACAGGAACGGAATCATTTATAATGAAATACGTTTATTAAAAAATATATAACGAAAAGCTTAAATTCATGTTTGGGGCCACGTGTTTTGGAAGGCTGATCGTGCCGACATTGATGCTAGCACAACATATGCAATTCTTATACGTTTCACTTCATGTTTTACAAATGATATTTCGGTTTTACATTTATATTAATTATGTTTTATGCGGTTTTGGAAAAAATTCAATTGGAAACTACTTTTTATGATCGTGTACAGATGTAAATAAGATTTATCCTATAACAAGTTACTGTAGTTAAGAGAATGATGAGTTTTTGGTCCGTGTTTATGATTAAATCATGATTTTGATATACCAATAACTGACAAAATGTAACCAATTATTTATTTAACATTTGTTGTACTATTTTTTGTAATTATTGTTTATTTTTGTTTAGTCGCTGTCCAGTGCTCGCCCTTTGGTGAGTGTATACGATGAGAAGTCTTTGGTCATCAAGGACAAGACCATTGGTCTCCCATGTGTATTCAAAGCACCAATCCGACCAGATGTTGTGAACTTCGTTCATGACCAAATGTCAAAAAACAAGCGCCAAGCTTATGCTGTCAGCGAGAAAGCAGGTAAATATATTGTATATTAAAATTGCAGGTTATGTTTTGTAGCTTTATTATTAATATTTGTTTATTTATTATACAACAATCAATGGATGCTAATGTATTTGCCTGCCCTTAGGTCATCAAACTTCTGCTGAATCTTGGGGTACTGGTCGCGCTGTTGCCCGTATTCCCCGTGTCCGTGGAGGTGGTACTCACCGTTCCGGCCAGGGTGCTTTCGGCAACATGTGCCGTGGTGGACGCATGTTCGCCCCAACCAAGACTTGGCGCCGTTGGCACCGCAGGATCAACCTGAAGCAACGTCGCTCTGCTCTTGCTTCCGCGATCGCTGCTAGCGGTGTCCCAGCTCTCGTAATGAGCAAGGGACATGCTATTGAACAGGTTCCAGAATTGCCTTTCGTCGTCTCTGACAAGGTCCAAGAATTCACCAAGACTAAGCACGCCGTCGCTTTCTTGCGTCGCTGCAGGGCTTGGGCTGATATCAAGAAGGTATATTCAATATGAATATTGCTCAAAAAACAATTCTAATGTTATTTTATGTTTATAGGTATACAAATCCCAGCGTATGCGCGCTGGTAAAGGTAAGATGCGTAACAGGCGTCGCATCATGCGTAAGGGACCGTTGATCATTTACCACAAGGATCAAGGTATCACTCGTGCCTTCAGGAATATCCCTGGTATCACCTTGGTGAGCATCACTAAGTTGAACTTATTGCACATCGCCCCTGGTGGTCACGTTGGCCGTTTCATCATCTGGACCGAATCTGCCTTCTCCAAACTGAATGAAGTATTCGGTACCTGGAAGGCTTATTCCACCGAGAAGAAGGGATGGAAGCTTCCTCAACCAAAAATGGCCAACACTGACTTGGTCAGACTTCTGAAGGCTCCAGAAATCAAGAGAGTATTGCGCGACCCACAGAGGAAGATCGTTCGTCGTGAATTCAGATTCAACCCATTGACCAACGCTCGCGCCATGTTGAAACTTAACCCATATGCCGCCGTCACTAAGAGGGAATCACTTTTGCTTGCAAAGAAACGCGCCCTTCTCAGGGAAGAAGCTTTGGCCAAGAAACGTGGAGTAAGTATTCTTTATTATATTTAGAACTTTATACTTTTAAATGATGAAACTTCTTAGAGCACTGGGTTATGATTAACCATGATTACTTGTTGACAACTGATGAAAAAAAGATAACATCGGTATAGTTTCGAATAAGAACAAGTTACTAATTTATTTTTCTTCGTAGATTACTCCAGTGATCAAGTCCGCTAAAATGCAGGAGAGGAGGAAGGCCCAAATTCTGAAGACTAAGAAGGCTACGCCAGCAGCGAAGCCAAAGAAGGCCGCTCCAGCCAAGAAGTAATCTGTGAAATGCAGTTATAATTTTATTTAAATTACAGCTGTGGTATCAGATTATGTTTGTATCAAATAAAAAGATAAAAAATTAAAAATCTCAATCCTCATTTGATTTTTTTCCTTTTCAAATAATTATTAATTTTATAATTAGTTTCAATCCAAGAACTGCAAATTTAAACTGAAAGTAGTTTGAACACCCAAAGTATTATTTTATATAAATGGTCATTCTCGATAATCATTTGATATAATTTTTATTATGCAAAATTCCACGTAATATTACGCAATGCCAATTTTATACATTAAACATAATTTGTTAATTTTCAGTGAACTTGAGACTAAATACGAGATTAGTGGAACGAAATGATCAATATCACAATTATTTCACAAAGTTCTATTCATTAACTTTAAAAGCTGTAAACAAATTAAATTACAAACAGCAGGTAGATGTTAAATGCTATAGTTTCAATTTCAATCCTTATGCAATTGGGTATTCTACAGAATATCTAAATACTATTTCATGCTTTGTTATCTAATGAAAGACATTTTATTACAATAATAATATTAATTACATTAATTGAGGGATTAATACGATAATTTATTGAAATGCAATCAATAAACTGGTCAAAGGGCTACTTATTGTAGTCTCTAAAATATAAATTTATTTGAATCAAAATTGTTGATCCAAGAGTTTCAAACGTATTATCCAGAGGTTTGACTTTCAAAATACGGTATCATAAGAATTAAGCCTTCCAGTATAGTTTCTCAAGAAGTCTGGCAAGATCTTCACTACTTCTACTTTAATATATTGCCAGTCTTCTATTGATCATGTACCATGGTTGCATTTGCAATTCAGACACTTGATCTTTTTTAAATATTAAAAGTTATGCTACTTTCTACAATGTGATACCATTTGTCCAATCCGGTTTTAGAATCACTTTGTATACAATTAACTCATTATCCATAGACAATTGTGATATCATTTGTCAAATCCGGTTTTAGAATCTCTTTGTATAGAATCAACCAATTCCGTCGTTTAGATACGATTTACAGAGTTCTTAAAAATTATGTGGAATATCCATAGTTAACTTATAAAGTACAATAGAAATAGTTAAAAACTAAATTATAAATGTAATTACAAAATATATGCAAACAAAAGATCATTTTTTTATTAATGGATTTGTCATTTGTTGATATTTAAAATACGTGATTTTTTAACACGCTGACGTTATTACTTCTCAGACTTATTATGAGACAATCGTCACATAATAAAATGTATAAATAACACAAATTTATGTCTTAAACATAGTTTTGAGAATGCAATGAAATTACGGTATTCCCAGACTCGTTTAACATGTAAAAGAATGATTTATTATTCGACAAAAAACGTTTGTAGAAAATATTATACATTGTAAATAAATGAATATCCTTCAAATTCTGTTACTGCGGATGCTTTGCTTAGAACACATAATTTTATTATATTAAAAAAAAAAACACAAAAACCAATTATTCAGTAAATTTAAGGGTTAAAAGACCTCGGGCTATTGACCGAGTGATAAAAACGTTTAAATAATTATTATTCAAATATTTGAATCGATCTTGACACAAATACGTGACTTTGAATTTGTATGTTTGATCAATAGTGTGTAGTGTTTTAGTGCAAAATGTTGATTCCCGAAACGATATCAAAAAACACAATGTCCGCTTATACGCCAAACTTTACCAACAAATATAGTAACAAAATACTAAATGCAAACGATTTTCACAAGTGGCATGAAAACACACCAACTCGTTTAAACATACTTTGTCTAAAATGTCTTGCATCCAATTGGACAGGTAATACAGCAAACAAACAAAAAGCAATTACTTTTCGTAATAAAACTCTTCGCAGAAAATCCAATCATGGACGAACTAATATTGAAGGAAGACCGAAGGATGCTCATAGATTTGTTGCCAACCAGTCTTCCACACGAACTGGCTATACCCATAATAAACGACGACGTTTATTGGAAGAGATGTTTTAAGCAGCGTTGGCCCAATCGAATCCCTTCCCAGCAGACATCTAAAAGTGCGGACGTTTATGAGAAACAGGATACCGGCGCATCATCGGCGCAATTGCATAATTTCCCAACTTGGAAACGAAATTTTGTAGAAATGTTTTTGCAGGATCTTTTGGAAACTTTAAAACCAGAAGATTACGACCCGGAACAAGTTAATTGGCAGATTTCGTATAGAAAAAATATAATAATTACATTGTTTTTCTCTTGCAGATGCAAATCTTAATTGAACTATTTTCGGAATACGTGTACAGATTAAAATTGAATCAAATGCAAGCACCGCAATTGCATTACCGGAACAATGATCGCATTTCGCTGGAGGGTATTTTAAGCGGTCTGAGCAATTTGGTCGAATTATCAGTGTGTTTTAAACAAGTAGAATCTTATTAAATTAGTATGTAGTTGGAATATTGATGATGGTTATTTTAGTCTTACGTTGGAGAAGCCTTTACGTGGCGCGTAATGGAAACGACTATGGAGGATATAGACAACTTTGCGAAGGGATTGGAAAATACAAATTTGAGATCTTTAAGGTATTCACAACATACAGCAATACTTCACATAGTGCGGGGTGAAAGGACCGATTGAAACCAAATTAAGCGAGGAACTAAATACATACAATAATTAAGACATGTATTTTACAAATTATAATAATCGAAACCGCACTATGCGAGGTATTGTAGTGCATTTGGATTCAGAAATTTAAACATCAATTAAAAAAAAATCAATTTCGTTATTTAGAATTCTGAAATTCGTACTTTACAATGTGCACTTGTATACTAAAACTTAATAAGATATAACGGAGATTAAAGAAATTATTATTGGTATTGCTGTTGTAGTTCAATTGGATTCAGTAATTCAAAAAATTATTTTTCAAAAATTCAATTTCATTATTTTTAAGTCTGGAGTTCGTACTTTACAATGTGCACTTGTATACTAAAACTTAATGAAATATAACGGAGATTAAAGAAATGATTAAACAAACGACTAATCGAAACCGCACTATGTGAGGTATTGCTGTTGTGTAGTTCAATTGAATTCAGTAATTCAAACAAAAAAAATAAAAAAATCAATTTCACTATTTTGAAGTCTGGAATTCGTGCTTTACAATGTACACGTGTATACTAAAACTTAATAAGATATAACGGAGATTAAAGAAATGATTAAACAAACGACTAATCGAAACCGCACTATGTGAGGTATTGCTGTTGTTGTAGTTCAATTGGATTCAGTAATTCAAACAACAATTTTACAAAAATTCAATTTAATTATTTTGAAGTCTGCAATTCATACTTTACGATGTGCACTTGTATACTAAAACTTAATGAGATATAACGGAGATTAAAGAAATTATTAAACAAACGACTAATTGAAACCGCACTATGTGAGGTATTGCTGCTGTTATAGTTCAATTGGATTCAGTAATTCAATCAACAATTTTACAAAAAATCAATTTAATTATTTTGAAGTCTGGAATTCGTACTTTACAATATGCACTTGTATACTAAAACTTAATAAAATTCAATTTCATTATTTTGAAGTCTGGAATTCATACTTTACGATGTGCACTTGTATACTAAAACTTAATAAAATTCAATTTCATTATTTTGAAGTCTGGAATTCGTACTTTACAATGTGCACTTGTATACTAAAACTTAATGAGATATAACGGAGATTAAAGAAATGATTAAACAAACGACTAATCGAAACCGCACTATGTGAGGTATAGCTATTGTTGTAGTTCAATTGGATTCAGTAATTCAAACAACAATTTTACAAAAAAACAATTTAATTATTTTGAAGTCTGGAATTCGTACTTTACAATGTGCACTTGTATACTAAAACTTAATAAAATTCAATTTCATTATTTTGAAGTCTGGAATTCGTGCTTTACAATGTACACTTGTAAACTAAAACTTTATGAGATATAACGGAGTTTAAAGAAATTATTAAACAAACGACTAATTGAAACCGCACTATGTGAGGTATTGCTGTTGTTGTAGTTCAATTGGATTCAGTAATTCAAACAACAATTTTACAAAAAATCAATTTAATTGTTTTGAAGTTTGGAATTCGTACTTTACAGTGCACACTTAAATATTAAAATAATATATAACGAAGATTAACGAAATTAATAAACAAACAACCAATCGAAGCCGCACTATGCGAGGTATTTCTGTAGTTGTAGTTCAATTGAATTCAGTATTTAAATAACAATTAAAAAAAACTAATTTCGTTGTTTTAAAATGTAAAATTCGAACTTTACAATGGGCACTTGTAGACTACAACTTAATTAGATATAACGGCGTTTGAGGAAATTAATAAACAAACAACCAATCGAAGCCGCACTATGCGAGATATTGTTGTAGTTTAATTTCATTTAGTATTTCAGTAATAATTTAAAAAAATGAATTTTGTTATATTGAAATCCAAAATTCGTACTTTACAGTGTGTAGTACAATACTGCACTACGCACTAATCGAAACAGTACTATGCGAGGTATTGCTGTTGTTATAATTCAATTGGATACATACAATAATTAAGACATGAATTTTCAAATATACTTTTCTGAATTAAAATTTAATTTGTTTTAAATATTCAAATTATAATAATCGAAACCGCACTATGCGAGGTATTATAGTACATTTGGATTTAGAAATTTAAATAATATTTTTTTTTATTCAATTTCGTTATTTCGAATTCTGAAATTCGTAATTTACAATGTGTACTTGTATACTAAAACTTAATAAAATATAACGGAGATTAAAGAAATTATTAAACAAACGACTAATCGAAACCGCACTATGTGAGGTATTGCTGTTGTTGTTGTAGTTCAATTGGATTCAGTAATTTAAACAACAATTTAAAAAAAAATCAATTTCATTATTTTGAAGTCTGGAATTCGTACTTTACAATGCACACTTAAATATTATAATAAGATATAACGAAGATTAACGAAATTAATAAACAAACAACCAATCGAAGCCGCACTATGCCAGGTATTGTTTCAGTTTAATTTCATTCAGTATTTCAGTAACAATTGGAAACAATGAATATTGTTGTTTTAAAATCTAATATTCGTACTTTAAAATACGTAGTTGTATTTCACTACGCACTAATCGAAACAGTACTATGCGAGGTATTGCTATTGTTATAATTCAATTGGATACATAAAATAATTAAGACATGAATTTTCAAATATACTTTTCTGAGTTAAAATTTAATTTGTTTTAAATATTCAAATTATAATAATCTAAACTGCACTATGCGAGGTATTGTAGTACATTTGGACTCAGAAATGTAAATACCAATTTTTCAAAAATTAAAAATCGTTATTTTGAAGTCTGGAATTCGTACTTTATAATGCGCACTTGTATACTAAATCTTAATTATTAAATAAACGACACTTAATAAGTTAATAAACAAACAATTCTAATAAATTTCAGTGTGATCAATTCTGATATAACTTGCGACAAAGTCGACGTAATACTGAAAGGATTAACGGCGAACAAGGAACTGATGAAAATAGATTTTTCTCACTGTAAAATAGGCAAAGACGGAATGAAATCGATCGCTGACGCATTACTAGAAATTCCCTCATTAGGCGAATTGGTTCTGCAGAATAATTTGATCGGTAAGGCAATTATTTATAACTTAATGTATGTGTGCACAAGCAGCGTACGTGATTCGCTTTTTCAGGGCCAGAGGGAA
The DNA here is from genome assembly GCA_018845635.1 of Nicrophorus orbicollis. NCBI lineage: Eukaryota > Metazoa > Arthropoda > Insecta > Coleoptera > Silphidae > Nicrophorus > Nicrophorus orbicollis. The sequence goes on along the minus strand of JAFMTC010014004.1, from coordinate 3,105,004 downwards.
TCGACGTTCTGTTCGTCGCCATCCGCCAACGTGGTTTGAAAACATTAGATTTGGGATTAAATAAGTTAGGAACCGAAGGTTGCGAGATACTGGCACGAAATCTGATGGTCGAATCTTGTTACTTGGAAACGTTGGGGCTGGCCGGTTGCGGGTTATCCAAAAATTCGCTCTTCTGCGAAATGCTCAAAGTAAACGTCGGATTGAAGGATCTCGACTTGAGCAACAACAAATTGGGACCGGTAATTATTCAATATGTAAAGATTATCACTTCAAAAACAAAAAAGTCATCAATACAATTCTGAGGAAATCGTTAATGAATTGCTAATAGTTTGTGGGTCAATTCGTTAAAATTCCCACGTTGCATTACCGTGTTTATTATTTATTGTAATTTATACTAAATTTATAAAAATCATAAATAATTAAAGACGGACGTACACGTGGTACAGGATTGCCATGATGTTTATGTTTTCATTTAACCTTTTCAAAGCTAAAACAGGATTGATTAACTTGCGGTTAAACGTAATTAAACAAAGAATATAAAACAGCTCATGTTGCTTTACGCTATCAATAGAAATTCTGTGAAACACTGTTAAATGTCACGCGACGATTGTTATTAACGTGCTGTTTTTTTAGTTAGTTTTCTTAAAATGAATTTTTGATTTTAGGAAATGGGGACGATGCTGCTCGACAGTCTGCAATCGAATCGATTCCTCGAAAGATTGGATATTAGAATGTGCGGGATATCACCGTCCACGTTCCTCGCCGTAGAATCAATTTTATCTCAATGCCGAAGAGAAAGAAGAACAAGAAATAGATGCTAATTACGGTCTTCCTGGAAACGTAAATCGTATTGAACTCACATTTGACCGAAGAACAATCGTTTAGCGATTGAAATCATGTTTCGTAAAAGCAATTTAAGTTTTCGTACAACGAGCACCGTTAACGTCTCTTTCGTAATCAAATTATTTAGGTTTCAAATTGCTATTAATATCAAAAATCTGTCTGTTATTCTGCTATTGTATGAGGTCGCATTGCTAATTTGCATAAATTATGGTCCAACTGTGAAGAAGTTGCCCATTAAGAACTTGTTTGTCTAGTTGTGTTCTTATTAAGTAAACAAAAACAAGGAATGGTTACGTATTCCGTTAAGATGTCTTGCGTGAAGTTTACGCAAATTATACGATTTGATATTTATCCTTAAAACCCACGCAATCTTTTACAATAAATCGTTTGTATTCACATCAAAGTTTTGTTGTTGTTGAAGGTTTATGATTATTTCTCTAATAGTTATTTGTAAGAAAATAATTTATTTATTTTGTTTTTCTCAATTAAAATTTAATTTGTTTTATATTTTTAAACCGGACTAATCGAAGCCGCACTATGTGATGTATTGCTGTTATTGTAGTTCAATTAAATTCAATATTAAAATAAATAGAATAAATTGCATTTTGTTAATTTGAAATTCGTAATTTACCGTATGGACTTGTCTACTACAACTTAATAAGGCAAAATGCAAATTAAAGAAATTAATTTAAAAAACAACTAATCGAAACCGGACTATGCAAGGCGATTGTTGTTATTACAGTTTAATTGGATTTTATATCTAAGTCACTATTTTTGTAGCACTATGTTGTAATACTTTACATAGTACGGGTCATTTTGTCCAATTGTCGGACTGATTGAAACCGGACTAACCGAGGAACTAAATACATACTTAATTGTATTATATAATAAAAACATTAACAATGATTTATGCATACAAAAAAATGCATTTTTTAAAAATTTGTCTTCAATTTTTTCTATTAATATTTCATTTATTTTAAAATATTAAACTGGACTAATCGAAGCCGCGCTATGCGAGACAACGATTGCTGTTGTTGCAGTTTAATTGAATTTAGTATTTAATTAACAACTTCTATAGCACTATGTAAAAATACTTCGCATAATGCTGGTCAATTTGTTAAATTTTCGGACTGTTTGAAACCGGATTAACCGAGGAACAAAATACATACAAAAATGAAGATTTGATTGTATAATAGCAAAAAATATCGATGATTTATGCATACAAAAAAGATGTATTTTCTTTAAATTGATTTTCAGTTTTTCCAATTAAATTTTCAAACTGGACTAATCGAAGCCGCACTATGTGAGGCGATGATTGATGTTGTTACAGATTGATTGGATTTAGTTTTAATAATTATTTTTATAACACTATGTAACACTTCGCATAGTGCGGGTAATCTGGCAATATCTCAGACTGATTGAATCCGGACTAACCGAGGATTAGTGCATACAAAAATGAAGAATTGACTGAAAAAATGGATGATTTGTGCATACAAAAAGGTTAGTATACTAGAAAATATTTGTTTTCAATTAAAATTTACTTTATTTCTGATTTTCAAACTGGACTAATCGAAGACGCACTATTTGAGGTATTGATGTTGTTGCAGATTGATTGTATTTAGTTTAAATAACCATTTTCATAATAATATGTAACACTTCGTATAGTGCGGGTAATCTGGCAATATCTCGGTCTGATTGAATCCGGACTAACCGAGGATTAATGCATACAAAAATGAAGAATTGACTGAAAAAATAGATGTTTTATGCATTCGAAAAGGTTAGTATACTAGAAAATATTTGTTTTCAATTAAAATTTACTTTGTTTCTGAGTTTCAAACTGGTCTAATCGAAAACGCACTATTCGAGGTATTTCTACTGTTGTAATTCAATTATATTCAGTATTTAAACAATTTTTCTAAAAATTAATTTTGTAATTTTTAAGTCTGAAATTCCAACTTCATTGTGCTAGATATTATTGTAGTTCAATTGCATTTAGTTATCGTTATTTTGTATTCTGAAATCCGTATTTTACAATGTGCACTTGTATATTAAAACTACTAATCGAAACCGCACTATGCGAGATATTGTTGTTGTAGTTGAGTTATATTCGGTATTTAAACAAATTTTTCAAAAAAATAATTTTGTTATTTTGAAGTCTGAAATTTCAACTTCACTATACGAGATATTATTATATTTCAATTCTGTATTATTAATTCTATATTAAAATTCTGAAAATCGTTCTTTACAATGTGCATATGAATATTAAAACTACTAATCGAAACCGTACTATAAGAGGTATTGCTGTTGTTGTACATTAATTGGATTCAGTATTTAATTAACAATTTGTATATCGCTATATAAAGCAACACTTCTTCGCTCAGTGCGAGTAATCTGTGTCGGGCTGATTCAAACCGGACTAAATTATACGAGATTACGACTTGATATTTATCCTTAAAACCCACGCAATCTTTTCGAATTAATTTTGTATTAGCATCAAAGTTTTTCGTTTTTCTGTTAAAGATTTATTATTTCATTAACTTTTATTTGTAACGCAATTTTTTGTATTTACAAGATTCATATATACTATTAAATAAATAAATTAAATTATATATAATTATAACTGTTGTTTCTCAAAGTGATCTCATTAAAATCGTCAATTAATTAAGATCGAGAAGCTGATAGCAAAAAAAAAAGAGAAGATATTAACAGTAAAATCCACATTGGCAAAACTGCTGTTGCGTATGATAATTAATATTTAAATTTTTTGTTGTTTATAAATAGAGTCAAATCAGTCCAAGTCGTGAGTCAAGATTGCGGGAAATCCAACGAATGCGAAATGTTCGAGTCGCGTTCGAAGGTTGGATTCTCGTGAATAAAATTCTCTCGATCCGGGTTCGGTTTTCTGAAACCTCTTGATGTTGCGAGATCGTCCCTCCTTCCTTCCTTCGACGCTCACCTTATATGACACGATTTGTATGTCATAAAACTGGTGTATTTGTAATTCATTTACATACAAGGTCTTTTTCAATAAGAAATCATGCAAAAAGCAGTTACGTGTTTCGATTGCACCTCTTATCTTTAAGCAGATTCAAAACGTTAATTCACAATGAAAAAAATTAAACGTGCAATTATTCTTGTTTTTGTGTGTGTGTGTGTACTTGCAGGGAGATTGATGAAAACGCTGATTTGATTGATTTATGAATGGATCGTTTAGCGCGTTATTGTTATTGTCATGCAAACACAATACGTACAATTATCGTTTCAATTAAATTTTATTGTTTTCCGCCGATAAATTGCATAAGATTATTTTTAACTAACTAACGGAATCGCATGACTTAATATTCCCCTTCATAAATTTGAAAAGCATAATTTTTATTGTTTTATAGTAATTAAGAAAAATGTAAATTGAAGGAAAAATAAACGTTCAATTACGCAAATCACTGTAATCAATATTTGATTAAACACATGATCACATCATCATTATTTTCATCGATTGTTGCTTATAGTAATAAATATAATAATAATAACATATATTGCAACAAACAATTACAAAAAAATAAAGTCATTACAATTGAAATGAAGAACATTGCGTTACAAGGGCTACAAATAAAAGTCTTTCTTCCAGTGTAGTTAATATAATTTAGACTGAAACAATATATGATTACCGTTCATTTGATTATTACTTATATAATTGTTTTACTTGAGAAGATACAAATAATTCACTAAAAACTGTTTGAGAAGTGAAAAGAGAGAGCAATAATAGAGGATGATTGTATGTTATTTTTTAATTGATCATTACTAAATTAACGTAAACATTAAAATATATTATTATTACATAAACAGATTAATTAATTGTATAAAGTAAAAAAAGAGTATATATTACATGTTGCAAAGTAGACAATCAATTGTAATAGAAATAATATATTCAAACGTTTCTTTCTGTTTATGCAAAACAATTACTTTATCTGATCAAGACTACACGCTGCGCTCACGATTTTCTAATTGAATTTCCTCATGTGTAATAAATTGCGATCATTCAAAGGCATGAAATTTATTTTTATTTTGCATTGCTAATATGGTCAAAACAATAAATCCCAAATTATGTACGCTTGTGGCGTTCGGTGTACCTTGTTATTTCGTGTCTTGTTAAATTTCAAGTTCAAGTTCGTATTATTGGGAATAGCCCCGATGATACAAACAATCTATTAAATGCGGAAGGTTCAAAACGGATGTGGAGATCTAGCGGAGTGGTGGCATTCTTCTCATTCGAATGTCTCCACTTAATAGGAGATTCATATAAATAGAAGGTGGTACCGGTTTCAGATTCAGTTCCTCCGCAAACATTCTACCGAGTGCTTACTTATTAGTATCCATACTTTTGCATTGGATGACCATGGAATACAAAATTATTAGTTGCTGTTACCTGCTGTTATTATATACGCATTCATGTGAGAATCTTTATTATATTCATATTTTATTTTACGATTTTTAAATTCCTGCCTTTGATTGCAGCTCTTCAACACGGGCATGGGATTCATGGATCATCTAGCTTCAGTCAATCTGCATCGTCGTGTAAGAATACTATATCTCTTTTCGTTTTAATAATGTAATAATCTTTTGTTGTTGTTGTTGCGTAGCTTACAGTAGTTCAGGTTCTTCGTCATTCTCCAGTTATGGAAGCGGCGTCGAAGGTTTAAATGAAATTGCTAAAGGTCTCCTTAATAATGGTGGCAGTTTTGCGAACGCTGGAGCATCTGCCGGTGCTCATTCTGGTACCTTCGGTGGTACTTTAGGAGGATGCGCAACTTGCGGTAACAATGCCGGTGCCAATTCCGGAGCATCTTCTGGAGCAGGTGCCCACGGATGTGTGGGTGGATTATGCGGTTCGGCTGTTAAAGGAGGAAACTATCAAAGCAATGCAGGTGCTACGTCCGGAGCTACGGCTGGAGCAGGAGGTCTTTCCGGAAGTGGATGTTTGGGTGGATCATGCGGATCGGGAATTAAAGGAGGAAGTTATGGAAGCAATGGTTTGGCGGGTGCAGGAAGCAATGCCAATGCGGGAACAACTGGAAGCGGATGCTCTGGAACATCATGTGGAACTGGTTCTAACGTAAAATATACTGGATCATTCCCTGGACCATCAGGAAGTATCCATGATAGTAAACCGGTTATTGGCTCTGGAAGTCATAGTACTGGAGGAGCGTATAATCCAGTTTCTAATGGATGTACTGGATCGTCCTGTGGGTCCTTACCTGGACACACCGGTGTTGGTACTGGATTTCCTGGATCATCTGGAAGTATCTATGACAGTAAACCGGTAATTGGTTCTGGAAGTCATAGTACTGGAGGAGCATACAAACCAGGATGTAGTGGATCGTCCTGTGGGTCCTTACCTGGACATCCCAGTGTTGGTACTGGATTCCCTGGATCATCTGGAAGTATCTATGACAGTAAGCCGGTTACTGGAAGTCAGAGTACTGGAGGAGCATACAAACCAGGATGCAGTGGATCATCCTGTGGTTCCTTACCTGGACATGCCGGGGCACATGGTTCTACTACCGTTACAACAGGCACTCAAAATAATGCCGCATACAATCACGGATCTGGTTCATTGGTCGGTGTATTCCCCCAAGGTAGCATCTATGATAGTAAACCTGCCCCAGCCGGAGGATCTCATAAAGTTCCCGAAGAAGGTTTACCCGCTGTAACAGGTACATCAGCAAATACGTATCATTTCCCGGGACCTCAAGGAAGTATACATAGCAGTATACCATCTTCAGCTGCACACAGCAATGCCGCAGCAACTGCTTCAGCAGGAGCAACAGCCGCAGCAGGTGCCTATAATTATAAAAACCCATCAACTTTTCCACAGAGTAAAGAAAGTTCAGGTTCTCTGCCAGCAGTAACTGGTACCTCCAGTGGTACTTATAATTTCCCAGGGCCCCAAGGAAGCATACACAGTAGTAAACCCGCTTCTGCCGTACCAACGCAAACAGCTCAACACAACACCGGTATACCTAGTTACAATGCAGGATCGCATGGTAGTACAGGATCTGGAAACTCGTTACCAGCTGTAACAGGAGGAACTTATAATTTGCCAGGATCACAAGGCAGCATACATAGCAGCAAACCAGCTGTTTCAGGATCTACTCCGTGTGGATTAAATAACGCTGGACCAGGTTGCAATTCCGGTAGTTACCAACCAGGTATTAAACCATCATACAGCTCAGGTTCTAATGCTGCTGCAGGAGCACATGCTACCGCGGGTGCGTTACCACCTGTCACCGGAGGTACTTACAATTTACCAGGACCACAAGGAAGTATACATAGCAGCAAACCAGCTGCTTCAGGATCTTCTCCATGCGGATTAAATAATGCTGGACCAGGTTGCAATTCTGGTAGTTACCAACCAGGTATTAAACCATCCTACAGTTCAGGTTCTAATGCTGGCTTGGGAGCACATGCTGACGCTGGTGCATTACCACCTGTTACCGGAGGTACTTACAATTTGCCAGGACCTCAAGGAAGTATCCATAGCAGCAAACCAGCTGGTTCAGGATCTTCTGCATGTGGATTAAATAATGCTGGCCCTGGCTGTAATTCTGGTTCTTACCAAAAGGATACCAAACCATCATACAATACTGGAGCATACGGATCATCAGGAGCAAACGCAAATGCTGCAGCAAGTGCGGGAGCAATTAGTGGAACATCTCAAGGAAATATTCATGGTAATCATCCAGTAAGCGAACCCGGAAAACCTTCGTCTCTTGGAATACATTTCAGTGGTTCGTTCCCTGGTCCACAAGGAAGCATCTACGATAGCAAACCTGCAGCTCCTGGTCACACTATTCCGGTTGGACCAAGTAAAACATGTGTGGGTGGTCTTAATTGCAATCAACCACAAGGTTGCTCGCCAGGTACACCAGGATGTAGCTCAACTGGTCAATTGATTGTTGGTCCAATTCCGACGAAACCATCAGGTGATTGCACTACTGCGGGAGGATGTTCCGATAAGAAACCAGGACAATCCAGCTATGGCCCGGCCCCAAGCGGAATTCCGATAGGTTATCCAACGGCTCCAGGATCTCAATATACATCAGGTTGTAAGGGAGGAAGTTGCAGTCTACCAATAGGCTCATCTCATGCAAATACTGCTGGAGCTCATTCAGGATCCGGATATCAAGGAATTAATATACCGTCGACAGAACTAGGAGCACCTGGTTATGGAGGTAGCAAGGAATGTAATGGTCCAAATTGTAATAATGGTGTTAATGGAGCCGGTTGTGCTGGTGGAAATTGCAATTCTGGCACTTCCACAGACGATTCATTTGTTTACCCTGGCAGCGGATCAACTTCTTCCTCTGGTGCAGGTTTCCAGAACGGATGCGCTGGTGGTAAATGTGGAACCACCGGTTGTTCTTCAGGTGGATGTCAGTTAGGAAGTGGATCTGGATCACATGGACATAGTGCCGCTGGTACAGGAAGCGGATCTGGATCTTATGGACACAATGCTGCTGGTGCAGGAAGTGGATCTGGGTCATATGGTCATAATGCTGCTGGTGGAGGAAGCGGATCTGGATCTTATGGACATAATGCTGCTGGTGGAGGAAGCGGATCTGGATCATATGGAAGCAATGCAGGTAGTGGATCATATGGAAGCAATGCAGGTAGTGGACACACTGTAATTGTAGAAAAATTGGAGGACAAAAAACCAATATCTTATGGACATGGAGACTTTGTTTTCATCGATAAAGATAATAGTGAGGAAGGTGGATTGGGCCATTTCGGACATGGATCTAATGCAAACAGTGGTTCTTACTCTGGAGTAAAAGGTGGTGGTCATGGAGGAACCTCTGGTATTGGACAGGGATTAGGTCATTTTGGACATGATGCTAAAGCGAATGCCGGCGCAAATGCAGGCATTAAAGGCGGCAATTCGTACGGAGGAAGCTTTTCCAATGCTTTCTCTGGAAGTTTTGCTTCTAGTTCAGCAAATGCAAACGCTGGAGCCCATGCTGGATCTGGTTCAGGAAGTAAGCATGTCATAAAGTATATAAATTTCTCATAAATAAACTTTTTTTCTCCCGTTTCAGGCTATGCCAGTGCTTCTGCTTCAGCATCAGCTCATGCAGGACATTATTGATGTTCAATTGAAACTTTTCTATAACGATCGATTGCTTTGTAATTTATTTATTTATGTTAAGTAACTATTATCGTAAAGTTATTGTTTATGTTGTTGTAACATAAAAATAAGGCCATTTTTATTTAATTGTGATAATTTTTTAAATAATTTAATGTCAATGCAATTTTTGAATCACATGTTGCTTATAAATGTTAAATATAAAAATACGAATACAACTGTGTCTGTATTTATTGTACAGTATGTCAATATTATGCTAACTTATAAATTGCTTTCTTTTTTGTGGATACCGTTTAAAAATAAAACAGTCTTGAAAGTAATCTATTGCATTGCAGTTATCTTATATATCTTTATTTAATCTTAACATATTAATGGAAATGAATTTGATTTTACAATTTACGCAAATCGAGAACAAACACACTACCGTCTGATGCACTTGCACCAACTTTATCGCCCCTGCTATTCCAACAAACCTCGAAAATACCTCCAGTGCCTTTGTAACTGTGCACCAACTGACCACTCTGCGTTGACCAGATATGCACGCATTTATCGAAACTTCCACTTGCTAAAAATTTACCATCAGGACTGAAAGCAACAGAATACACAGGTTCTGTATGCTTCAGCAGAGTATGTATGCAAGCTCCTCGTTCCACGTCCCACAGACGTACGGTTGAATCAAAACTGGCTGAGGCCAGTATCAAATTCATATTAGGATTCTGTGTTCCAGGACCAGTAGGAGACCACTTGATTGTGTAAATTTCTTTTGCATGGGCTTGCAAATCATGTACACAGTTATCTTGCTTCATAGACCATATTTTTAATGTCATATCATCAGAACATGAAGCTAGAAGTATTCCTTGTGGATCCCACTTAATTGCATTCACCTCATTCTAAAACAAAACATATTAATAATTTACAATCATGAATTGATAGCAAATGTGTCAATAAATATGTTTAATAATAAGATTTAATACATTAAAAAAAAACTTACAGTATGGCCTTGAAAGGATTTTATAGGTTTATCTACGGTGAGTTTGCAAACATGTATACACTGATCTGTAGAACAACTGGCAAACGATGTATTTGTTTGCCAATCAACATCTAATGCTGGTGCAGAATGAAAGCTGAACTGTTGCGTACATTGTCCACTTGCAGCATCCCAAATTATTGTTGTTTTATCAACCTATAAATAAAATATTAAAATTTGTACATTTTTTTAAAGAAATTAACATACACCAGCAGACAATATATAATTTCCCCTTTTGTTCCACTTCAATGCAAAAATGGGACCTTTATGTTGACCAAGTGTACTAGCTAGTCTACCATCGGTTGTCCAGATTCTTGCATAACCATCATAGCTGCCGGTAGCTAATAGAGTGCCATCACACTACAAGAAAACCATTAAAAAAGTCATATACAATTATGTATTATACATACATTCCAATCAAGAGACGTGACGTCCTTATTACTAGGCACCTCAGTTCCTCCTTTCTGTATACAATGACGTAAGACCAACTGATTGGGTGTTGCATTATTATCAGACATATCCCAAATCCTAGCAGTGCTATCACCAGAACCACTGGCCAATAGATCTGTTGTGGGATTCCAAGCACAAATAAATACTTCCGATTCATGTCCCCTTAAAACTGTTGCCTTAGAAGATGGTATTTCAATGGAATTATCAACTTCCATATTTTCACATTTTGTTGAGACAACAGCTTCTTCTCCATTCGTGTCAGTAATCTCTGTCCTAATAGCCTGTTTCTGTTGGTTTTGTTGATTTTGTCGGCTTGCCACAACATCAGGCATTACAGCATCAATTAAACTTAAGCTTTCCACAAGTTTTAGCTCAATACCATCTTCACCTAAACTAATTTCAGCCTCAATATATTGCAGGCCTTTCTGTAATACATTAAGTAATGCTGCTGGTGGTACAAGAGCTCCATTTATGTTAGATTGTGATATATGAGATTCTATCCCAAATGTATAGGCAGAGTGCTGAAAACCTAAATACATATTTTAATTATTTTTTTTTTCAAGTACTTTTCACATTTCTAAATTTACCTGACTCTTGTAAATACCTATACACTAAAAAATTTACTTCGTCACTTGAAAAACTCATGTTTACTTATGTAGTATCAAAATATTTAGTTTTTTTTTCGTTTAGCAATATCATAAAAAATAAAACATTTGTATGTCGCACAAACTTACTGTAGTTGTCACGTTTTTAATTTGTTGAACTATCGTCAATATTTATGAAAAGAAAATTGTGACGCCAAAATATTAACAGAACATAATAATTCCGCCATTACAAATATCATTGATACCAACCCATCACTATCAATCACAATTAACGAACAAATATGTAGTTAATCTAACTTAGTCAATTACTATAAAATTAAACATAATTGATACATTTTATACATTTTCTTAATGATTAACCATGCGACAAAATTAAAAACTTTGAAACAATTATTGTGAAACTCTAAGGTAACAACTTCATCCCGAATAGTTGAACATTCTGTCATTGCGTTTTTCACTTTATTCCTTTTTTTTGTTGTTTTTCACTCGTTATTGCAAATCGTTAAAATCTAACCACAATTGTGCAAGTCCAAAAATACACATTTGAAAAGGCCTAATTATGTCTCAGGTACATAAATCAAATAGCACTGGAAAACAGAGATTGATTAAGAAGGGATGTACTGTTAACGAAATTAAGGGTGTATTAAGAAATAAATTCCACATTAGAATCAGAAACATCCGAAATCAACTTGTTGATTCGCATAGAAACATAGATGAGAAGGAATTAATTGATAGAGGCTACAGTGAAATCAAGGATTTAATATTGTCAGATAACTCAAATGAGGATGGATATGATGAAGCTGAACTCATTAAACTGTTAGATCAAGTTCAAGAGGAGATGGAAGAATCTCTTAAAGTGACTAGTAAGGAATATGATGAACAAGATGAAGAAGTTCAGAAGGTGACCGATGCTATAGTGGAAAATTTGTTTACATGTCGGGTCTGTAGTAGTTTGCTTGAAAGCAATACAACAGAGGTTTGTGTTGCTTGTCAGGAACTAATTTTTAATGACTAATCATACTGGTATAAACTATGTGTTATTTGTTTAATACATACTTTGAAGAAGTTCCTTTTTGTTATTTTTAATCTAATACTTTCTACACAGGATTTATTTGAAACCGTTTAGTGCTTCATTTATATTATCTTACTAAATTTTATACTGAAGTAAATTTAATTTTGTATTCAATTTTCATTTCGATATGATGCAAGGTGGTCTCACCTCAGACTCTAAAAGTACACTTTATTCAATGTTTCCCAACCTTTTTTCAGACGAAATCGTCATATGGTTTAAACCATGGATGATTAAATTTTCAAATTGCTTTACTTGCAGTATGTACCTTTGAATCTTGGTATGTATGTTAAGTTGCATACTAATACTCTGTGAGTGTAAAAAATCAACTATCTAAAATAATGTTCTAAAACCTATACAAGATTAAATGAAAATGTATCAACATTGATAATAAACCGATATTTTTACCTTTTTAGTTGAAATATTGTACTTATTTATACCCACCTACAACAAGAATAAAATATGTTTTTTATTCAAGATTAATTTGAATAACATCAGTCATTTCTAGTTATAACTTAAATAATATTTGATAGAACAGAAAGACATATGGTCTATAGCAATAATTGTATTTTTTTTTTCATTTAATATTTGATAATAACATTATTTTTATGTCAATGTAGCCTTTATAGAATGCATTATAGGTCTATTTTGTTGTTGTTTATGATACACTTTGTTAAGACCGTTTGACCGGTTAGGTTAGATAATCAGATCACTTCCGGTTTAACATATCATTTCCAGTTTTATCACTTTTTTCGTTAACGTAAAGTTTTATTGTATTTCAAAAATTGGGTGTCTGTACAAATCATTCATTTTCTCGGTTACCAAAAATTATACAAACATCTATGAGCACTCAAATTAAAGCTGAATATTTTGGCTTTCCAATGAACTATCTGTATTTGATCTAACTATTACATATTTTCTGCAAAATCATAGGTTTTCTCAGTTTCCAAAAATTTTACAAACATCTTCAACCATTCAAATTGAAGCTGAATATGTATGCTGTTCAAAAAGCTATCTGAATATTATGTGGCTATTATAGATTTGAATGGTTCATAAGAAAGGTGCAAAGTAATAAGGTATAACATGAGTAAAAGTACAATCAAATTATGCTATTGAAATGGACTTTCTAAATGGCTCTTCTTGTCTACATAGAAATAATGAATTTTTTTTGACAGCAAGCATTTTTGCTTATATCTCCAATACTAATTAAGACAATTGAATAATTAAGCATTCAAATTAAAGCAGCATAATCAATCTTTAAAACGTATATACTGTGATAATTATATCGTTTAGTTGTAAAGGAAAAACGATGTATGGTATACAACCTTTTAAAGCAATGAGATTTTACTTAAATTTCTTTATTATTTCCTGTTTCTTTTATGTTGATTTAGTTTATTTTTTGTTGTTGTTGCAATAAATAGTGTTATTATTAAGATTCTACTAAATAACTATAATTTATAGCCTTATTTATTCAATTAAGATAATATTTATTCCTTTATTACACTATTTTTAAAAATTCAATGCAGGATGTTGTCTTTTACATTTTTAAATGTTTGTCGGCTTTAAACGAAACGAAAAATGAAGAGAAACTAAGCGAAAGAAACTTGTTATGAAATCATTTCAACGCACGGTGTGTCGGGATTAAAAATCTTTGGACAGCGTGAATTATGTTGTAGTTACGTCGTTGTGTATGAATATGAACATAAAATGCGAATACACCCATACCTCGCTATACAGTCTTCAGATTAAAGCCATTTAAACAAAATTATTGTTGGTTTTTGGAGTTTGTTATTATTTTATGTACAAATGTATATACTTGTTATGTATGTATTTTTTTATTTAAATGCAATAAAAATATAAAATGCATATTGAATGATAAACCACGTTACATATTTAATAAATTTGAAACCGATCCCATTGATTCCTTATACTTCTTTTCTCTTTGCGTCCAAGTTTCGTGGATCTAAGCCGTAAAGCGAGATATGGGTGTATTCTAAGTAGTTTTATTGTACAGTTGAGTGTTTTTATAGAGAAGTCAACTATATAAGTGTTGATCTCATGGTTCATTCAGTAAGAGTTACATTCTTATCTCAATTAAATAAGGAACTAAGACCGTCTTATTGCTCAGCTTAAACTTTTTTTGTAAGACTATCGTTAGTTTAACTAAGACAAACTTTGTATTTCAATAGTTGAAGTATTTTGTAAGGGTGTCGTGTCCCGGGATGGAATATCTCTGGACACTTGTGGAAATATCTCGTGGTTACGTCGTTGTGGAGCTTAGTGTGTTTTTATGGAAGCACTGGCTTCCAGTCGTGTCGGACTTAGGTATAGAGACAAAAAATAATGCTGAGACCCAGGAAGAACCTTTCCGAACGACGGGTGTATAAGAAGAGAGACCGATCGGTTCCCGATTCGTCCATTTATAGACTTCTAGGGTCATAAAACTTAGCCCTTTCTTCATCTTCCTTATTTCTATTGACGAATCATGGGTTTTGCATGTGGAGGTTGATCTTATCTTATACTAACTAACTAGTGGGAGTACAATATTTGTGATTAGGATATGGAATAATCATCCTAAACGGAAATGTACGTCGTTAAGGAGATCGTGCTTACAATAGTCGATACAACATTAATGAATGACATAAACAATAATGGTTATACATAACAAGGAAATAAAGTATTATATCTTATATAAAGTATATGTGATTAGTATATTTGTAGTTATTATAGAATAACTAAGAATGGTTATTACATAGTGAGTAAATATAGTCATTATACATTGATTAATTTCTGTAATCTTCCTATGTACATATCCACTGAGGTATTAAGAAGTGCATTGAATTGCATATGTAAATAATAAAGGGTTAATGCAACAATAAATAATATTGGGTTTCCACCTATTTTTGAGATCTTTAAACGTCAGCTTTAATTCAAAGTGTATATACAAATATATATACTTAGGTCAATGCCCTTTCTGCTCACTGCACGTTTATATACAGTGCAAAACTCTCAAAGTTGTACCAAAGTGTTCTGATAAGTAATAATACAAGAGGATATATAGTTTCAAATTAGTATCTAATTGTTAATACTTAAGTGCTGTCTAGGTATTTCTGTGTATTTGGGTTATACAGTTATATTTTTGTACTCTCGCTGGAATTAAAAACATTTTCAAAGTTCCGATCAGAAATAGATGCAAAAGTTGCGTGAAGAGACACGGACGGGTGTTCCATCTGTCGGTACTTCGTGAAAGGGAATGCATGCAGCGTGTTTATAAATAAAGCGGTCAGGGTGC
This sequence comes from Nicrophorus orbicollis, assembly GCA_018845635.1. NCBI lineage: Eukaryota > Metazoa > Arthropoda > Insecta > Coleoptera > Silphidae > Nicrophorus > Nicrophorus orbicollis. Next base: position 3,089,578 of record JAFMTC010014004.1, on the reverse strand, counting down.
GGGGGCGGCGGAGCCGAGAGTCTGAGGTGGAGGTGGTGGTGGCGGCTGGCGGCGGTCGGTCCCAAAACCGGGCTGCGAAAGCGTGAGCCTAGAGGGGGCGAGGAATTAAAAATGTCGCTGCTCTAGAGGCATGGCGTCGGGCGGCAAGAGTAGTGACAGGATTTTGGGGACAATTTCTCCGGTGGAGGAGGAATCGTCGGAGAGCGAAGATGAACCGGAGCCGGCCAAATCCTACCACAGACGATTATCGACGAATAAAGAAATCAAATGTTCGGTATGTCTGTTGTGTGAAGCCAAACAAAACTATACAATACATATTTTATATATATATATATATAAAACATATATAATAAATAAATAAAAGTTAAAAGAAAACATAAATTATCTATTAAACAAATAAGTAAAACCAAATAAAACTTGGTAGAGCAGTTAAAAAAGAAGATAAAATAATAATAATTGTTAATGACTTGTTGAATAAAGTGCATATCTCTTTTTGCCTAAATTCGTTTTATTTGCCTGGCTGTTGTTGTTTTGTTGTTTATTGTTGTTGTTTGTCGTCTACAGTCGACAAGACTACATAGTTCCACTCCCTGCATGCACATTATTAAACACACCTATTATTATGTATTTTGTAATGTAATCTGCAGACGAAAGGCGTGGCCTAATTTGCTTAATTCTCTTCATTTCCTTCTCTTTCTCTCTCACTCTTTGCATTCAATCACCATTCGCTTACAAACTTTATTGTGTTTTTCTTTCGTACAAAGGAAGCATGTATACGCAATTAAAAGTCACTGTGTATATTTAACTCGGAAGCCGAGAATAAACAATTTTATAGCTTCTCCACGCTTCTGAGCAGCTTTCCAACGTGGTATTTATTTAATACTACCACCGCCCATCGTAGATCGCTCAATCTTTACATGCACTTCATTTATTTATAAGGAATAAAACGGCATGGTAATATTGATTCGTTGCGAAAAATGTGGCATCAGCAGGTGGTTGAAGTGCATTTGGTTGCCTACCGAAGCGCACAAGGATTTGAAGTTACAGTAATTACAAAATCGCATTGTATTTATACATTGATTATAATGAATCTTATAATTTTATGTAAAAGACATGAAATAGTTTGAATTTATGGAATATTAATGTTTGAGATGATTTGCAGCAGGAAAACGTAATTTACATTTATTATTGTTCCGAATAAGTGCATTTTTTTGAAGTCATATTCTTTGGAATAATGCCAAGTTGTTGACCTTTCGGCTTTTACCTTTCCGTATTCTATTGTTGTGCACTTACGTTTCCCCTATTACATGTACTGTTCTTTTCTGTTCTGATTCTTCCACACTGGCAGTGTGCACTTAGCCATGTAACTTGCAATATATGCATTACATGCAATTAAAAGAGTTTTGAAAATAGTAATTAGAACCTTTTACTTTTATTAAATATTTTGTAATAAAAGATATTTCGAAGATATTTTTTCTTTCTCTAATGATTTTTGATTGTTTCTGCTTTGTTGCAATTTATTGAATTCACACTAATTAGTTAACATTGGAAATTCGTTTTAATTAGCATTAATTGGTGTTACTCCTATTTCTGGAATATTTACTTTATTATTTATATAAACATACTTGTTGGTTTAAAATGAGGCTTTCTGTCGAAATTTTGATAATAACTATATTTGGATTTGGCGCAGTCCAATTTGTCTTAAGAAACTTAAACCGTAAAACTAAGTTTTTCTTTGTTGAATTTGTATGTTTTCGGTTCATACATCACTGTAATGATGCTCTTGAATCATATATTATTACTAATTAATGTTCTAATCAAAAAGACCACACACTGTTCAATTTGCGGAGTATAGAAAAAAAACAACATGTAATTCAATAAATGATGAAATATTGATATTACTTCTTTAAGAAAGTTTATGTTATTATGTATTCTGTTTTAATTCTCTTGGGAAAATTATCCATATTGAAAATTTATGGCATAACGAAGTGTTCAATCTTCGAATAGAACTTATCAATTATTTCAATATTAATTGTAAAACAAACTTTTTTTTGTTAATTGCGTTAGGTATTTAGAACAAACACTTGATTCATATATTATTACTAATTAATGATCTAAAGAAAATGACCACGCACTATCCAATTTGCGGAGTATAGAAAAAACACATGAATTTCAATAAATTGTTTATGTTGAATATATAAACAAATTAATACAAATTTCGTTTAAACGACCATAGTTTTTATAATAATACCATTTCGGTCATAATTATGATTTCAAATGGATCAAATTTGAGTTGTAATGATATTAGTTAGTTTAAATTAGTTGTAAGGAATTTAAATATGTCTTTAACAATCACAAAATTTTAAAGTATCCAGTGATTGTTTTTTTATAGAATTAGCTTAGAGTTATTTTTTCAATCTGTCCAAATGGACAATAGTCTGTAGTTTTATTAATATTTAGATAACAATTGATGGAATGGTTCAGAAATCAATTAATTTTGATTTATTGAAATTAAACTTTCTTGGGCAGAAAGTCTGCAGCCCTTTGGAGCAATGCCAATAATTGTTTTCCATTTTCTTTTCTGTGTACACCCATACCTCGCTTTACGGCCTAGATACGTTCTACAAAACTTGGCCGCAAACCGAAAAGCCGTATAGGGAATCAATTATTCTAATACAATTTCTTGTGCAAGATTGGCAACATGTAAATATATCGACATAGAAAAAAGTTTTTTGGCCGTTATAGCGAAACCTTTTAGGCTGTAAATCGAAAACGTGCCTTAATTGAAGAGGGCTGTTATAGCGAAATGCCGTATAAAGAGCGGCCGTATAAAGAGCGGCCGTATAGCGAGGTATGCGCGTATTTGCATTACTTTGTTTTGTATTTTATTCAGGTAGTTGATCAAAATTTGATTAAAGATTTCTATGTTTAAACTATCAGCAATATCAATCTTAGTTTCAATTCAATAGTATCTGCACTTGTTAATAAGTCCTCTAAATAAATTGATTGTAGTACCAATTCTTGCAAGCATTTAATAACCGAAATTACACAATTTTTGCTTAATTGATGCACGTTCTATGTTTATTTATTTATTTTATTTCATTTTAGGCTTCTCTGAAGGAAGGATTTCTCCTGAAACAAACCTGGTCTTTCCAAAGATGGAGGAGACGATATTTTAAGCTCAAAGGGCGAAAGCTTTATTACGCCAAAGATACCAAGGTAAGTGCAATCCTATCTAATCATTGTTTAAGAACCATATCAAGTAGATTAGTAATATACAAGTGATGTTAAAGATAATATATATTATATATATATATAATTTGTGGGTTAACAGGTTGTTTGGTTCTCGCAAATATTATCTCGATCGTTGAACGGCGTGTGATGGTGATACTAACACTATTCCTAAGTGTTTTCCATTGTATACCGTAAACATATCCTTGTACGCTCTCTCAGGCCAATTTTATAGACATTTTATACGTTGCATGTTTGCTACGGTACACTTTCACTATTAAAAAGCCTCACTTAACTGAAACAAAATTGCTACAAAACTTAATAAATTAAAGTAAAGTTAGAGTAAATCTAAGTCTCATTAATTTTGTTTTATTATTTTTTCGGATTAGATTCTTGTATGTAGTGCCAGATGAGACTGTGATGTAAATCTAACGAGGAAAGTTTACTAGAGAAGTAATTTCCAAGTAGATGGATTAATTCGTCAAAGTTACGAGAAATTAAGTTACAAGTCAGAAGCAGTGCGAAACCTGATATAATCAATAACTGTTTCATGGTTGCAAGTCAACGGAAAAGTGTGTAATTTCTGTTCCGGGTATCGAAACATGTTAGTCATAGTTTGTAACGACTTACATTATTCAGGCTTTTTAAGTGTTTGCCGCAAATCGAATTGATATTTTATTTCCACTGATTTGTCGAATGAAAATAAACACAAATCTAAAATACTTCGTTTATAATACACAAGATAATTATTTTAGTGTAAATTTCGAATTCCATTAGAATACATAAATAATATAGAATAAATAAATGTAGTAAAATATGTTTCATCAGATCAATATTATTTGCCCATATTTTAACCAAAACCGCTATTTATGATGGTTTAAGTAAATAATGAAAATCATGAAAATCTTGTATCCTTCTTCTGAATTCGATTATTTCTGGAATGAATGAAATTTATTATTGTTTCTATTAATGCCTTTACACATCCAAAAGTTAGACAATATATTTATTTAAAAACTGATTTTTAATTACAAATTTTTCCTTACTTCATTAAATTCATGTTTCAACAAGAAAATAATATATCGTTTTGAAAATTGCAATAGAAAGTTAGAAAATTGTATTTTTGAGTAAAATTTAATTGAAACTGATTGATATTTTCACTTTTCCAATTCAAATTATTTGCATATCATTTAACAAAGAAAATATATGAAATAAACATTGAATGATTGATCCAATTATGTTGTCATATGTTAATTATTGATTCAAAAGGTACTTTTTTACAGAATTAAATATTTCAATGAAACTCTGCTTTCGACAACCGACGAATTTCCATATAATTATAATTAGATTTGCAATTTCATCAGTACGTTACATTAATAATATTTCAAAGCGGTTTTATAATATAATAAAATAAAGAAATATAAAAAAAAATATTGTTAAAGGCTATAGACCATAAGTCTTTCTGTACTAAATTTTATAATTTTGTTGTAATTTATTGGGAAAATAGTTCTATTTGAATCTTAATTGCATATATTATAAAATACGTTTGATCAATTATAGGATTACTTACAAATTCTGTGAATTTGTGTATTTCCTGTTTGCAACAGAGAATGTTCACTACGCTCTGCGTTTGTAACTAAATCCGGGAAATGTAACACTCTATGTGCAATTCCAATAATATTGATCACTTTGATTTCTTCAAAAGATTCGAAACATTGAATGGGTTTGCAGGAATTGCGATTGCAGGAATTAACGTAAAGTTGATTTATTTTAGATTTTAATTGAAACGGTTTAAACATGAGCGCATTTATGTGTGAATGCGTTCTCGTTTTACCTTTCATTTAGATAATTTATCGTTTAATTGCGGTAAATATGATTATTTTCTCTTACATTTAAAACATAGTTATTAGCTGGTTCGGAAAGTCATTTCGCTTTTTTTCCGATCAGAGAATTTAATTGTATTTTTACATATCTAACTCCAAACTTAAGCTGTCTTATTATAATGACAGCTGATATTTTGACAGCTGATATAGCAAAGATTGTTCGTGAAAAAGGTTGTTTGGTTTAGCACAATAGCTTTTGCTTGGTGCCCTTTCAAATATGGAAAGACGAAAGTAGCATTTTTGGCATATTTTATCAAGAAAATTATTAATTTTTGAACCGAATCATATTCTCCACTTTCTGATTATTACTTGTTTCGGTTTCTACAATTTTGTTTCTGACAGGAAATCCTTTACTTCAAATAAGGACGTCAAAAATGACCAGCAAAGATCAGAAGTTTTATGAGCGTGCTGTTATTGTACTTTCAGAAAGATGGCAAAAGACACTGGAGAATAAATCAATGAAATATTGAAACATTCTAAGAAAATCGTATTTCATTTTCATCAAAAAAAACGAAATGACTTTCCGAACATTATTTTTACAATTTTTAGGTATAAAATTTGTGTCCGTTTATTTTTATCACATTTTCATTTATAATTTATTTTGTTTTCAGTTGAGCACTAAAATGTGACGTGTAACAGTTTGAGAGACTTTCAAAATAGCTTTTATCCAAATCCCATGGCGAAAGTCTAGACGTGATTAAAGCTCAGCTAAACACCGCAGGCCTTTTTTTTTTCTAGCTTTAATTCGCAGAAGTTTTAGCGGAAGGACGTGGAGATAAAAAAGAAGTAACTCGGGTGAATCATTCATTTTAATTTGTAAAGTGTAGTTAACTAAATTTATTGTATTTTCCAAGAACAAAGAGTTATTGACCGCACTTTTTTTGATCGCACTTTCTGAATACGTTTACTTTTTATGTTCTTTATGTTGTATAGTCGGGATTCGAATGGAATGAATAACAAATAGTGTTGATTTATATAACACAGTCGATACCAGTCGAGCATTTCACCTGGCACAAATAGTCTGTGACTGTTCATGCATTGGTTCTTGCATTGCCTTGTTTCTCCACACTGAGAGAAAACTCTATTTCATACAAAAATGCATAGATTTTGTTTCCTTGATACGTGAAGACAGTATAAAAAGTATAAATATAAAAAATGTATGGTAAAATTATGTATTTTTTTGTTCCTGAAAATAAGACATTCTTTAAGAGAATTATTTATGGATTTAGTTACCAATTATGAGCCTTTACTGAAACTGCATTAAATGAATAATGTTACACTTTTGTAACATAATATGTTATATGAACAATGAAATAATATTTGCCTTTAACAGAGACATTTAAGGTACATATTTTTTGTTATAACAATAAGTTTTCTTAGTACGTTTTTATGAGAAAATGTATAGATTTAATAACAAATTATTAGCATTTCGCTATAACAGCCCTCTTCAATTAAGGCACGTTTTCGATTTACGGCCTAAAATGTTTCGCTATAACGGCAAAAAAGAACTTTTTCGATGTCGATATATCTATATGTTGCTAATCATTGCGCAAGCGCAATAATTGATTCCTTATACGGCTTTTCGATTTGCGGCCAAGTTTCGTGGAAAGTATCTAGGCCGTAAAGCGAGGTATGGGTGTATTCTGTATGTACAATGTAATATTATTTCCCTTTAATAGAGAAGTGCCAGGTAAAGAATTTTTGTTATAACAATAAGTACATTTCTTCTGAGAAGAATTTGTAGCTTAGCATTTACTAGAACTGCATTAAATAAATAATATTACACTTTTATAACCTACTATTATAATAAAACACTGTAATAATATCTACTTTTAACAGAGAAATGTTCGGAAGGAGGAGGATAAAAATTAAATTTATTTAAAAGCACTTCGCCTTTTGCTCCGTGCACATAACAAACGCACACGAGTTCTTCAATGGATGGACGAGCACTTAGTCTTTATTTTCCGCTTTTGATCCCATCCAAACGTACATTTTTTTTGTCTTCATTTTTAATGCAAAATCGTATTTCGCAACAATGCCACACACAGGAAAGTGAACAGCTAATCCAAAGGCTCGCTAATCCTCGTTTATTTAGTCCTGTGCATGCAGGACTAAATATAGATCGAAAATATTCCTTTTTTATGCGAAACCGAAATAACTTCCATGCATTTTTATGAAGTTCTAACCTTGCTCCACTGACCAACAGAAATTATCATAACAAAAAATTGGAAACTCTTCGAGGTCTTTCAAATGCATGTTTATATAATTTATGTATATCCTTATTTGAGCACGACAGAGAGATATTACGTTATTAAGTTTGAAACATTCGATTTGGATGTGAAAATTTCATTTATTGAATCTCAAATAAGTAGAATTTATCAAAAAGTTTGGTTTTATTTTGCTATGTTAATAGCGTTAATATACGGCAGATATCCCTGAAACCAATAATACAACAATTGCAACATTTACTGATGATACAGCAATTTTAGCATCTGATGAGAATCCAGCAGTAGCATTTGAATATCTGCAGGAAAATATAGACAAACTATAGGAATGGCTTAAAAAATGAAGAATTTCCGTTAATGAAATGAAATCTGTACATATCACATTCACACTAAAGAAAAATACCTGCCCAACAGTTAGACTAGATGGACAAGATTTGCCCAAATCAACTAAAGCCAAATAATTAGGTATGCATCTCGATAGAAGGCTTACCTGGAAAGACCACATTCAGGCTAAGAGGGAACAATTGGAAATAAAGTTTAGAAAACTATTGGTTATTAGGACAAAAGTCGGAATTATCAGTGGAGAATAAATTATTAATATACAAGGTAATCTTAAAACTCGTATGGACATATGGCATCTAATTATGGGGTGTAGCCAGCAAATCGAACATACAAATTATCCAGAGATTTCAATCAAAATACCTAAGAAGTATCATTAGGACACCGTGGTTTATCTCAAATAGGTAAATACATGAAGATCTCCATATAGATTTTGCTCAGGATACAAAACCTATGTTTAGTAGCAGATGCACAAACAGACTGGAATTACATAATGTTCTGGCTATTGACTTACTTGACAACAGCAAAACAACAAATAGACTTAAGCATTATAAACCACTAGATTTAGTTTATAGATTTAAGTAACTGATTTAATGTTTATGTTCACAATAATGGTAAACATTCCCGGGATAGTTTATCTGATCAATGTCACCCGCGACCAAATTTACTATTGTTCAACCTGAATAGATTGTAAATAAACTTACTGGCACAATAAAAACAATGTTAATAGTAGTTTTTTTTAAATAGAAGTCTATTGATATAAGTTGCAAAGTCTCTGTAGAAAATACAGCTTATTGTGAATTACACATTTTCCTTTCTAGAAGTCTAAATGATTGGAAGAACTATAGGTTTATTCATGTGGAATCCGTTTATACAGCACATTCTTAGACATTTATAAGTGTTAGAACATCAAACTTTGCCACTTATTCACACTTAATTTTGAGACGTATTTGCTTCCAATGTTCCCACTTAATGATTTCAATTCATCATAAACCAACTTGCTTCACTTTGAATATCAAAACCTTCAAATCGCAACTTCTCGAATCATTGAGGTACTACACTTTCATAAAACACATTCTTGCTTAACTGTTTTTTTTTATTACATTTCAAGTTTCATTTGCTTCATTACTGAAATAATACGAGTATATAAAGTGTACGAGGTGTACACTTGAGTTAAAGTTTTCAATATTGGATTAGGTAATTTGTCTGAAAATCACAAACCAAATTATGTATCTCAAATATTAATGATGAACTTTAACAATTACAATTTACAAAGAGCTATGTCAGAGAGTTATGAGATATCAAACTAGATACTAGAAGAAATCGGACATTTAATGAATATTCTAATATATTTGAAATTTTGATACTGCGAATGGTTTTTTTCAAATCTTCAGAGATCTGAAAAACATACTGAATTTACAATTATGATACAGCAAATTAGTTCTAAGAAAAATATGAATACAGAAATTACATTTACTATAGCAAGAACAAATAATGCTGTATAAAGCAAAACACATTCATTATTTACGCTTAATTATTGCTGAAAGTGTCCTTTTTTTGTACAGAGAATTCACGTTTACGTTCGCAGTAATATCAGATTATTAATCAGACTTTAATTAAATCGGTCATAAATCATTCTTGCCACCCGTGCGAATATTTATCCGGTGATTTAATGCGTTAATAAAACGAATCGCAGCAGATTTCTGTTCGGGGTGTGCTAGAAGGTTTCGTAACACCGTAATCCGCGGAGTTTCGGTGTCAATTATTATAAAGACGGGGCATTAGGAGCGGCACGATGTAATAATACGGCCTCCCTGCCCAGACATTCGCACACGTATAATGACTTTTCCGCTGATACCTGAAACCGGAACATGACAAGGCAATTTTGCTTGGGAAAAAGTCAAACGGAAATGAGTAGTGTATTTGTTGAATGAGCTTCCCACATATTTCGCTATGAATGAAATGGGTGGGCGAATTTTAGTTGGAAAAGAACTTTCATGGAATATTGTAAAATCAATAATATATGACGTAGTTCTCTTTGCATAAATAGCTAACTAGAATTGTCTTGTTTTTAGGAGAATATTTATATTTTGACTGACTTCAATTGAATGCAATTTTTATTTCATTTTGATTAATCTGAGAGATGGCTATGAAAATTGGAAGCTTGGGGAATGTAACAAATATAAATTTATTAATATTCTTTGAACCATTTATTGGAATTCGCTGATAAAAATGAAGTAATGAAAAATTAATGTACGAAAAAGCAGAAAATGAAATTTTCGAAAACTATAATAGATAGAATTGTTATGAAAGATGGTTATCAAAGTTGGATAGTTGGGAATGTAACACATATTAACTTATTGCTATGCCTTGAGGTGTTTGACTGTAATTCGCTGTCAAAAATGAAGTAATGAAAAATTAATGGTCGAAAAAAAGCAGTGTCTTCACATTTAAACGATTTTCTTAAAAACTATAAAAGATAGAGATGATCCGAAAGATGATTATGAAAGTTGGAGCAATATAACACAAATTAGCTTATTGCTATGCCTTGGAGCGTATAGCTGTAATGCGCTGTCAAAAGTAAAGTAATAAAAATTTAACGTTCGAAAAACGGTGTCTTCATATTTTGCGATTTTCTTAAAAACTATGATAGATAGAGATGATCTGAAATATGTTTATGAAAGTAGGATAGTTGAGGAATGTAACACATATTAACTCATTGGAGTATCTTGAGCCGTTTAGCTGTAATTCGCTGTCAAAAATGAAGTAAATTAACTTAACTATTTTTTTTGCAGATTCAGGTTTTTTTTTCTGTATTAATGAAATGGGAGAGCGAATTTGAGTTGGAACAGAACTTTTAAGGAATATTGAAAAATCAATAATATAAGACATAGTTTACTTTGCATTAATAGCTAAGTACAATTGTCTTATAGCAAGTTCAATTTATGAGAATATTTAAATATTGACTGATTCCATTTGAATGAAATTAAAAAAGAATGGATGTAAATATCTAAATGTAAAATTTAACAAAAAACATTTTAATTTAAAATTTATATTAAAATGTTTCTACTTAAATTTTACATTTACATGTAAATATCTATTTGTTATCTTGGTGTATATTTTATGAATCATATTTTAAGTTAAACGATCGTAAAAGTTCACAAATGCCAATAAATATATAGAGCGAAAATGATTGGCAGTAAAAGTATGCAGCTATAAACGTAAGTGAAAGAACGGCGTTTGGATGAAGATGTGCAAAAAAAGCGAACGGAAGTAAAGTAGAAAGGTTTCGGTATTTAGAGTAATGGAACTATTTGGCTTGAGAGTTTTATCAGGGGTTAAAAAGTTTATTTGTTATTTACTGCAGCTAAATATAGGTTACAGCCATTCAGATCAATATAAGGCAAATTTCGTATTTGCCTTATACTGGTAATTAGTAGTATAAATTCATTTAATGTTCATTATTTGGATTTGAAATTAGAAATTTCGAAATTATATAGGACCCACAATTATATATTCTTCATCTAAAATGGTTTTAGTACAACTTTGTGCACAAACAGCTTATTATACGTAGAAAATATGCCCGCAGCATATTTCATCATTTCCTAAATTTGATTTCGAGTTGTACGCGCTTTGTTTTAATACGGTCTTTCCAAAACCAACCATCTATCCAAATGCATCCCCAAGTATGTCACCCTTGAACATAATGGAACTGCTTTGTTGTTGCATCTGACTGGAGGGCATGAGCCACGTTTTAAGGTGAAGGTAACATAACGAATTTGGAGGTATTGTAATGAAATTATTAGTCTTTTATATGATGTCATGATGACAGTGTCATCTGAAAAACTTGTATTTGTATGTCTGAAACAATGTTATTAATACATAATGTATAAAAACGTAAGATTAATAATATTTAGAAAATTAATTCATTCTTAAAAAATAAACGAATTAAAATATATAAAAAAATGAAATTAATTCAAAACCCTGCGCATCCACCATAACTATAACGTTCGAGTTTGCTACGCTTAAACACACATGATTCTGCTTGAGTTTGTGGGTTGTTAATGCAAATAGATTTTTCAATTAATTTTCGGACGTTAAATTGTCATTACTTACCTATTGGATCAATTCTATCTATTATAGTGTTTGAGAAAATCGATAAAATGTCGACAATGCTTTTATGGATGTTAGTTTTTCATTATTTCATTTTTGAAAATGAATTGCAACTAAACGGTTCAAAGTACAGAAATAAGTTAATATGTGTTATATTCCACAACTATCCAACTTTCATAACCATCTTTCGGAGCAATTCTATTTCAAGAAAATCACTGAAACATAAAGACAATGCAGTTAATTTTTCATTTCTTCAACTTTGACATAGAAATACAGCCAAACGGCTGAAGTTAAAGCAATAAATTAATATACGTTACATTCCCCAACTATCCTAGTTGTAGAAGCATCTTTTATATCAATTCTATCTATAACATTTTTTGAGAAAATCGTAAAAACGTAAAGAGGCTGCACGTTAATTTTTCATTTCCTCAACTTTGACAGCAAATTGTAGCCAAACGGCTCTAGAAAAAGTAATAATTTGATATGCGTTACATTCACTAACTATCCTAATTTTATAAGCATCTTTTATATCTACTCTATCTATTATAGTTTTCGAGAAAATCGCTAAAATGTGAAGAAACTGCTTTTTTCGCAGTTAATTTTATTTCGTCAAATTTGAAACGAATTACAGGCAAACGGCTGAAGCTACATCAATAAATTTATATGCGTTATATTCCTAAATTATCCTAGTTTCATAAGCATCTTTCAGATCCAATCTATCTGTTATAGTTTTCGAGAAAATCGTTAAAATGTGAAGTCACTGCTTTTTTTACATTGTTTATTTTTCATTATTTCATTTTTGATAGAGAATTACAGACAAACGGTTCACACCACTAATATAAATTAATATTTGTTACATTCCCCAACTATCCAACTTTCATAACTATCTTCCACATCGATTCTACCTATTACAGTTTACGAAAAATGTTAAAATGTGAATACTCTGCTTTTTCCGATGTTCACTTTTCTTTACTTTATTTTTCTTAGAGAATTACAGCCAAACGACGTAAGGTACAGGAATAAATGAATATAGGTTGCATTCCCCAACTATCCAAATTTCATATACACCTTTTGGATTCATTCTATTTATTACAATTTTCGAGAAAATCGATAAAATGTGAAGACACTGCTAACCACGGACGTTAATTTTTTATTACTTCATTTTTGACAGCGAATTGCAGGAAAACGGTTGAAAGCACGTAAACAAAATACTATTTGTTACATTCCACAACTATTCAACTTTCATAACCATCTTTCACATCGATTCTATCTACTATAGTTTACGAGAAAACGGTTAAAATGTAAAGACACTGCTTATTCGATTAATTTCTCATTACTTCACTTTTGAATTGCCATAAATGTATTATTCCTTGTTATTCTATATATAGAGGTAAAATGAAAATAATAAGTAATACTTTGATCCTTACACAATCAGAGTCCCGATTAGATACGCCGCTGTAAGCCACCGTTATTAGTATTTCTCTGAAATAAAAATGCATTAGTGGTTGTGTAATAATAATATATCAGAAGTTCGCAGGAGAAAACTGTTTCGCTAGGCTTTGTTGTATTGTTGGATTTATGCGTGAGTATTGTGTGTTTTTCTGTGTGTATGTACGCAATTTCTCTCTCCTTTTTGTGTGTTTGTGTGTGACCTCCCTCAGTCTGCGCCTCCCTCGGAGCGTTTTCCCAACATTTCGTCTCGTATACGCACATCGTCGTTCCACCACCCTCCCTCCTCCACCCCGTCACACCCCTGCCGCGTATACATTATTAATATTTGGGGGGCCCCTCCAAAATTTAGTACATTCATAACACAATGTACAAGGGTATAAACGAAAGGATTGACGTCATATTTCCAGCAATTTTTACCTTTTCTTATTTCACATTTATAATCCCGACGAAATGAAAGGACGAATGGAGAACAAAAAGGAAAATTCTTTATTGTCAGCAAATATCTGCGACGTGATACAATAAACCCGCATAGAGTAAAGGTAACATTAAGTTTGTACTTCGAATAACCTTGACTTTGCAATTGTAATTTGGTTTATTACTCGAATATGTATATTTAATAACTGCGTTAAATTTAATTTCTAATTCAAAAGTAATTTAATTTACAATTTGTTAATTTGATAATAATCTACTTACTTTGTTAACCAGTAAATTTAAGCATGAATAACAAAAAAAAAATTCTCTCTCTGTTAGTAAATACAACAATATCAAAATTAAATATCATATAATGTTATTTATTAAGTAAATCATGCGTTATTATTGCTTTTGGAATATATTAAATTAACTTACATTATTTGTATTTAATTTGTAATTGGATTTACTGACTTTGAAATTATATCTGTTGAATAATTATGTATAAACATTTTCATTTAAATCCATTATTTACCATTTATAATTATATAATTTATGAAGATAACAGCATAATTGGCTATATAATCACATAAATTAAATGATTTCAAAGCATATTCATACAAAAAAGTAATGAATTTTCAAGTTCTTTAAACCATAACCCGGCACCTCCACCATTCTATTTTCATTTTTATATCAAATTACAAATTTCAGCTGGTTGAATTAGCTAAGATTTGCATAGAAATTTCGTAATTTATATTTTTAATTTAATTTAATATTTCCAATGATCATTATTTTTGTTTACAGTTTTCTTATTTTTCTTTTTTTCAATTGGCTTTTATAGAATACACTTATTTTCTCTATTTTTTGTATGATTTAGTATGTAAATTATCAATTTTATACTCTCTAGGTAGAAAGACCTCGTTTGTTAGCCCTTTGACCCAATTTGGACCAATAAAGATGTTGAAATGAAATAATTTAAATACGAGGAAGAAATCATATTTTATTATATTTTTTTAATATTTAAACTATTTGTATGATATGAAATAAAGCATGAGACCGGTGCCTTTTTGACCGTTCAAAAAGAGCGCAATAATTTGGTAAATGCTTTTGAAATTCCTTACATTCTAAGCGAATATATTACATTTCAAGCGCAGCAACTGTAAAGCAAGAAGAATTTTCTCTAATGGTCTGGTGCATTTAACATGTAAACATAAAACTTGTTTTTAGTTAATCTTAAGATTAAGCTTTTAGTAAACTTTAAGATTAAGTATGATGATTTGAAGTATTTTATAACGTTAAAGTAAACAATGAAAAATGGAAATAAAGAAAACAACAATTCCATATGAAATAAATTGAAGTATTCTTAGAAAAAACTTTGATATAAATGAAGTAAAAAATGCAAATAAATAATTCTATATTGCAATACAAATAGCAGATATGAAAATTATAATAATTAGCAATATATTTTTATTGTATTTCCATCATATTCAGCTTATATTTTTCTTGTAGTTGTTGTTGTTTTTGCAATAAATGTTATTATTATTAGCAATATATATTCTATGAAGTTTAATTATAAATATTGGAAGCTCCACTTTTAATTATATAACATTGATTGGGAAATAACCGCCACTCCATTGACGTTACATGACATTTGACATGGGTATATTGTTAATTATAATTAATATTACCCGCCAAAATCAGTTTTCCCCACGAGCGTTTATTATGAAACCTACCAATAATAATGTACAATATTTTTACATTTTGAAATATAATGTTCCATTATAGAGAGAAGTAGCATAAAATACATAAATAATAGATACAAAAATCAGATTTAAAGAAAAGTCAAAGAATTGAAAATAAATTTCTTTGAACAATCAAAAGCTTTAAGATAATTACAAAAATTACGAGACGAAAGTATATAAGAAAGAGCACATTACAAGAGGGATATACATTTCGTGGAAACTTTCAAATGGTTACAGAAGACGTTAGAAAGAAATAATGTTTATTTATTCAATTTTCTTTCTAGTTTTAACTTCAGTTTTTGGCAAGAAATTCTTCATTCCACTCAAGATGCTCTGTAATCTCATTAATAGCAATTTCCATCTGAATATATCCGTATTGTCTTTTACTTTTCACATTTTCTATGGTTTGTGATAATACCCTTTTACAATCTGACAAAGTTATAGTTACAGTTTGAAATAGCTACAAAACTGAATTCATTTCTAAGAAAAGTTTTCCCAAAGATTAACATTGCAATCTATCCAAGTCGGACATTCAGCAAATCACCACGTCGTTGCAGACACTTGTTCGGAACCGTTACCCATTGACAACTAATTCATTTTGATGGCTGCATATATTTGGAATTACTAGGGTTTGAACCCTGGACCCCAAATTTTGCGGAAGACGACTAAAACCATTCGCCTTACATTGAATATAAACTTATTATATTTTTGTTCTTGTTAATCCTCTTGTTTTAACATGAGTTTTTGTATCTCTATTCTATTATTTGGAATAAAGCTTGATAGATTTCGCAAAGTTGAAATCATTGGGTTTAATCCAATTTGCAATTTCTTAAATAATACTTTAAGTAAAGTAATTATTCTTCAATTTGATGCCGTAATAATCTCCAAATGTTGTAAATTTAAAATATGTTTTTGTAGTATCATTACTACTATACTAGTTGATTATAACATAATTACGTGCAAAAAATACGTGCTCACGCGAATTGTGAAGAGCAGCAATGGAATATTTGCAACAAATTGCTAAGGTAGAAATGAGTTCCGCATGAATAAAACGAGCGTCAAAAGAGTAATGCTAAACCACATATTGCACGAACAACATTGTTGTGCTTGTAAACTCTCTGTCACACCGTATTTTGCAGACTTGCACTAAATTGGTAGTCATTTCTTCCAGTCATTAGACCACTCTAGCAAGGAAATGTAGTGGAACGACCTTAATACGTTCTTGGTGTTTGGACTTATACCGAATTAGATGTATACCGAATCATTCTTTCTCATTAGAAGTAATTTAAAGATGATTAATCCGTTCTTATATAAAAAAAAACTCTTTATAGGTTTGAAAATTAATAAAAACCTTTTAAAATGATTATATTGTATTAGAAACAAAACAAAAAATCTATAGAAGAAGAATTCCATTCTGTTTCCACTTACTTTTCACTAGGATGAGCAACTTTTATTAAGAATCTGTCCAAACAACTTTGTATCTGACTTCTCCTTAGGATGTCTCTAAAGTGTGACATTGTATTGTATTATATAATAACATTGTATAAAAGGCACGTATAATTTAATTAAGTTGTATACCGAGGTAAATTTGTTTCGTCCTGAAGGGAAGTATTCGAAAGCAGACGTATACCGAGGTACCACTGTATATTGAATTCTCAATAAGCAGTAAAATGAACGACTATCAAAGCTTCTTTGCTTCCGACCAACTGTTCAAATGACAAAACTGTATCTAGAGTTTAGGCCAGTGTTTTCCAACTTTGTATTGTACAATGTCTCATCTAGGCATTTACATATGGTTAACTTAACTTCTGGACAAATCTATTATCGAATTGTTCCCTTCTAAAGTGTGACATTGTGTTATATTATACAATAACATTGTATAAAAAACACGTATAATTTAATTAAATCATATACCGAGGTAAAATTGTTTTGTCCAAACAGGAAGTATTGGAAAGCAGACGTATACCGAGGTACCACTGTATATTGAATTCTCAATAAGCAGTAAAAAGAACGACTATCAAAGCTTCTTTGCTTCCGACCAACTGTTCAAATGACAAAACTGTATCTAGAGTTTAGGCCAGTGTTTCCCAAGCTTTCATTGTACAATGTCTCATCTAGGCATTTCCATATGGTTAACTTAACTTTTGGACGAATCCATTTTCTAATTATTCCTCTCTAAAGTGTGACATTGTACTATATTATATAATAACATTGTATAAAAAACACGTATAATTTAATTAGGTCGTATACCGAGGTAAATTTGTTTCGTCCAAATAGGAAGTATTAGAAAGCAGACGTATACCGAGGTACCACTGTATATTGAATTCTCAATAAGCAGTAAAAAGAACGACTATCAAATCTTCTTTGCTACCGACCAACTGTTCAAATGACAAAACTGCATCTAGAGTTTAGGCCAGTGTTTCCCAACCTTTCATTGTACAATTTCTCATCTAGGCTTTACCATATGGTTAACTTAACTTATGGACGAATCCATTTTTGAATTATTATCCTCTAAAGTGTGTTATATTATAAAATAACATTGTTTAAAAAAGACGTATAATTTAATTAAGATGTATAATGAGGTATTTTTTTTGTCCAAACAAGAAGTATTCGAAAGCAGACTTATACCGAGGTACCACTATATATTGAATTCTCAATAAGCCGTGAAAAGAACGACTATCAAAGTTTCTTTGCTTCCCACCAACTGTTCAAATGACAAAACTGTATCTAGAGTTTAGGCCAGTGTTTCCCAACCTTTCATTGCACAATGTCCCATCCAGGCATTTCCATTTCTGGACGAATCCATTTTCGAATTTCCCCCCTTAACAAACAAATTCTCCCCCCGGTTTTAGGCACTATATTTAGATCAATTATACTTCTTCATTCTAGAAATATAATAAACCAAACTTTCAGTTTCAGAAATCGGATATTCCATACTTAATGTCCTAATATTTACTGTACACAAACGCCAATATTGATCGCCTTCTATTTACACAGATTTCATTCTAAAACTTGTTAATCGCAGCATTTGCACAACCCACGTCACAGCAATATCTCATTTCCATGTACCAAATTACGTGTCGTCCGTAGACCACATAAAAGCAGTGCGCAATAGAATAACAAATAGCAATTGGATTTTCGCCGAATGAAACAAAACTGTGACGGGGGATATTATTGCATTGTACATAGTATGAAAGATAAAAGTTGTGCTTTCGCTAACTGTTAAGAATGCATCATAACAGTAACAGTAACATAATACGGGAATTCCATACGTATAAAACTTTATTGTAACAGGAATATAGCGTAATTTTAAATGATAAAACCGCAAACTTTGATGCAATCAACAGTAAAATGTTGGCTTTGAATATTTGCTTTTCGTATCGCGTTTCACGTTCAAATTATTTATAAATGTTGCCAAGGGACTACTATTAATACTTTATAGTAAAAGCAATACTTTATTTAACTATGTGTAATTACTTTTATTAATACTGAAGTGGTTATTGTTAATATATATTAGAAACTAGGGCAGAAAGATTTAGGTCAATAGCGCTTTGGTCCAAATTTAAACCAATAATGATGTTTAAATATAAATTAATAAAAACTAATTGAACTTACTGTATTTACCGGAAAACTACGAACAAGTAAGAAGATAAAACATAGAACAGTGATAAAAAAGAACATTGTTATGGTTGATCATTTTTATTATGATTACTGGTCTCTCGTGTTTTCGTTTTTACCAATTCTGTTTTTTCCTATATTAGGTTTTTGTTTTTAATTTTTCAGTTTTCAGAAAACCTTTATTAATATAGTATTCAGTTTTGTTAAAAACAGTTATTTTTAACGTATTTTTCGAAATGATTAAAAAATAGATTCAGTAACTATCAATATCCGAATCACATATTCTTTTTCACGTACAGTCATAGTAATTAATCTCCATAAAAAATAGGCTATTTCATAAATCATGTAGAATTAAAAATTATTAAAGATTGAAGAGTGCTATATGTGTATATACACACTTTTTGCAATAACGATGTACAAAAGCCCTCTAAATCTCATAAAGTGATGTCAACTACTGGATGAAGCTTTCCAATTAACTTACCACTCCAATGAAAATCCATCAACAGCTGTTAGATTTTTTTTATTGCAGAGGGAGAATGATTATGGCATTCGACAATTAAAACATCGATTTGACAAGGGTTCATGGACAAGTCAAAATAAGTATAATGGGAACACGATGTTTATAAATAATATTTTCGCATTACGATCTAATTTTGACCAATAAATTCTGGTCTTTTCGCCTTTTCGGCCAAATTTAATGGAACACGAAAGTTGAAAAATTGCGATGGACAAAAACAGTACTTGCTTAAAAGCAAGCAGCAGCGGAAAATATGAGATGTTAGTAGAAGGGGGGGGGGGACGAAGGGTTTGCAAATGGTGTTATTATTATTTATTAGCACGAGTTCTCTCCCCCCCAGGGGGATGTAATTCAAGTCCGCTCACCGAAAGCTCCTTGCGACGACGAAAGTTATCAATAATTTCGTCTGTTGTGCGTTTTAATGTGGGTTTAAGCCCTCCGAACGGCCGCTTTTGCTTAATATGTACCAAGGGTAATATTACATCCGAAAGAGAACAGTGTTTTTTTGTACGTAATTATATAACGTTAAATGTTAATATTCCTACAAAAAAAAACATAATTTAAATTTACAGGAAATAATTGGCAACATTTGCTGATTATTATAACACCAAATTGAAGAATAATTAATCTACTTAAACTATAATTTAAGGAATTACGAATTGAATTAAACCAAACAATTTCAAGTTTGCAAAATCAATCAAAGTTTATTCCAAATAGTAGAATAAACTAATGTTAAAATAAGAGGATTAACAAAAATATTAAAAAATTACAAGTATATATTCAATATAAATCTTTGGGAAAAACATTCTTAGAAACTGCTCTTAATGCTCATAATGAGATTATAAAGAATGGAGTACATAATTCCTTACCAAAAACTGAAGTTAAACCCTGAATGAAAAAACTATCAATTTGATTATAAAGAAGACAAAGAATTGAATAAATAAACATTATTTATTTCTAACTTATTCTGTAACAATTTTCCACGAAATTTATATACTTCTTGAAATGTGCATTATCTTTATATTATTTCACTTTCATGAAGCTCCCTTTGTAACTATCATAAAGCTTTTGGATTGTTTACAGACATTTATTTTCAATTCTTGGTCTTCTCTTTCAATCTGATTTTAATTTTCTATAAAGATTCCATTGCTGTTTTTGGCTCTACATATACCTTACAAACGTTGTTCAATGCTAAGTCTAAATATACCAGATCAGAAAGTTTGATATTATTGTTATAATAATAATAACATTTATTGTAACAACAAATCAAAAAAAATGTGAACTGAATATTATAGAAATACAAAGAAAATAAAAGTAAAATTTAATGCTATTACTGCAAAGGGCTGTAGTCAATAGGACTTTCTGCCCATTATCGATATATTGTATAGGTTTCATTGTTAAACCCTTCATTAACGCTTTGAGATATATTGTAAACATGTTGCTAATTAATATATTGAGAAAAAAGTTACAGTCTTTATAAAATTACTGTTGCCTTGAACCCTTGTAGAATCTCATGATCGTCATCATCGTAAGGGAAGAACACCTCCAGAAACTCGGCAGGGGTGACAAACGGATCAATGAACTTCACGAACTTCAGATTTCCCATGATTTTTCTAGATAACTTAATCTTTTTACAACGGTATCAAGTAAATAATAAATCACTTCCGATTTTCAATCTCAAGAATACCCCAATTTTATCCGTATTTATATTCCAAAAATATTGATTTACCCGGCCTACAGCGTGTAGCTTCGGGGTTGCTTGTTTTTTATTTATGCATTTCAGATATTTTAGGGGTACTTTAGGGAAATGATTTTCTAAAAGCTTTTGGCACTTGATCTGCAAATAGCGTATTAAAATCAATAGGCCAAATCGAGTTATCTTCTACCAAACTACCTGAGAGAAACTTTAATAAATACACTGATCTACTAAATAAATATCATTCAATTGAAAAGAATATCTTAATAGACAATTACATTTTTGAATATACCTGTACCTCGCTATACGGCCGCTCTTTATACTGTATTTCGCTATAACGGTCCTCGTCAATTAAGGCACGTTTTCGATTTACGGCCTAAAATGTTTCGCTGTAACGGCAAAAAAAGCTTTTTTCCATGTCGATATATCTACGTATTGTCAATTTTGCGCAAGCGCAATAATCGATTCCTTATACGGCTTTTCGCTTTGCGGCTAAGTTTCCAGGAACGTATCTAGGCCATAAAGCTAGGTATAAAGGTGTATTGGTTTTATTTTAATGTTATGTGGTCTAATCTATATTGATATTTGCCAGTTTTGGGAATCATATTTTTGTGTTGGCACTAACAATATAATGTTTCAAACTGGAAAAATTGGTGATCATTTCTTAGATTTGTTATTGTATAACAAATGCTTTATAACTTTATTTAAAATTATTGATAAATATTGAATGTAGTTGAAAATTAGGTGATCGAAACTACGATTTCTATTACTTCTTAAATTATTATTTTGAAGAGTGAGTCGTGCATGTTTTCGCGCGTGGAATGTATAACAAAACACATCTGAATCAAAGATACATACTTATTCCAAAAATAATTTGGATTTGCTATTTCGATTTATGAGCGATTACGTAATTGTTTATGGAATTCCAATCCAAGTATACGACTACACATTTCATAATAGTAACAAGACTAAACACATCTACACAATATACACCTATAAACCTAGTTGCCGGTAACATTAAAGATCATACAAACACTCGAAATGATGCAATTATCATTTGCTATAAATAATTCATAATCTAGTGACATTTGTTATACAATAAACAATAGCAAATAAAAGTAAGAAACGAAAACTACATTGCAACTATTGACTGTAGCACTTTGAAAACAATCATTTTTCTACTTTTCATTCTTTGAACATCTGTTATTAATGTAATAAATAATTGCAAATAAAAGTACGAAATGAAAGCTACATGATTCGTTGCAACTATTAACATTAGGACTTTGAAAACAATCGTTTATGCTCATTTTCAATCTAAGAATATCTGTTATGAATGTAATAATTAATTGCAAATAAAAGTAAGAAACGAAAACTACATGATTCATTGCAACTATTGATAGTAGGACTTTGAAAACAATTATTTTTTTCTAATTTCCAATCTATGAACATCTGTTATCAATGTAATAAATAATTGAAAATTAAAGTACAAAATGAAAGCTACATGATTCATTGCAACTATTAACATTAGGACTTTGAAAACAATCGTTTTTGCTCATTTTCAATCTAATAATGTCTGTTATGAATGTAATAATTAATTGACAGTAAAAGTTTGAAAACAATCATTTTTTACTAATTTCCAATTTATTGCAACCATTGACAGTAGGACTTTGAAAACAATATTTTTTTTCCTAATACCCAATCTATGAACATCTGTTATTAATACAATAAATAATTGCAAATAACGGTACGAAAAGAAAACTACATGATTCATTGCAACTATTGATAGTAGGACTTCGAAATCAAACCTTTTTTTCTAATTTCCAATCCATGAACATCTGTTATTAATGTAATAAATAATTGCAAATTAAAGTACGAAACGAAAACTACATGATTTATCGTATCTATGGATAGCAGGACTTTGAAAACAATCATTTATTCTAATCTACAATTTATGAAATCTATTATACAATACAATAAATAGTATCAAATAAAAGTTCATGATTCATTGCAACTATTGAGAGTAGGAGTTTGAAAACGATCATTTACTCAAGCCCACATATTTGTGTTTATCAGATCTATAAAGTACTTAATCAAGTAAATACAGAAACAGACGAGATAGCAAAACTCGATGTTCAATTCGGATTAATCTATCATAATACCCAATACGTGTTTTGCGACGTTATTATCAATAGTTGAATAATGTTCCTATTCATTCTAAATGCTAATAAAATATACATATTTTAATAATTACATGTAAATAATGAAAATAAACTTATGTTAATTAACTTGTAATGTATTAGAAGGAAACGCAATTTGATTTAGTGAACTTAAACTCGATTCGTATCGGTAAACTTGCACAAGACGTTATCAACTTTAATAACTAGATAAAGGAATCCTATTTCGATGAGGGTTAGTAGGATATTATTGTCGGATAATTTCAAAAAATTAAAGTGCTGAAAAGCAACAAATAATAAAAAAAGTTTCAGTTGAAAAAGCACAAAGTTGTATTACATTTTGGAAGTTTAAAGAATTAAATGAATGTATTTGATAATAATATAGATCAATCTTAATACTAATTTATTCAAACATTCAAAAAAAGTAAGTAAATTCATGTTTATAATAAAAAGGAATCAATATAAAGTTAAAATTGAATACTACCATAATTCTTGTAAAAGCACAAAATCTGATGTTTCAGTTAAAATTATTGAATTGAGTTATTTGAAAATAATAAAGATTATTTATAATAATACTAATTTAAACAAAAAGTAAACAAAAATGAATACAAGTTCATAATACAAGTGGTTTCATTTGAATACAATTATAATATTTATGTATTACTTTACCATTGGCTTACTGACTACAAGTTGTTCCATCCTAATTAAGAAACATGCTCAAAATACCGCAATTACTGCACACTTAATGAGTATGCGTGTTGTTGGTTTTATCTTGAATTTATCGTTCTATTAAAGTTTGGATGGTATTGATAGCAATTATTATGTTCGTGTTAAATTCCAATAGGGCATTTTCGGAGAACGCTCTCATCACGCAATCGAATTCTAATAATGAATCATCAAGGTTCAAGAATTACATAACAAAGACTTCAAACGACTGCAAATTGATACCAAGTACTAACATATTGTGCTACGAAAATGAAGTGTAGCTTAATGAAGTATTTCGTGAAACGCATCATATTATAAATTAATTAATTAATTAAAATTAAGCAATATTAGCGGAATCTTTTTTACATCCAACTGGATATTTCAGTGCTTTTTAATGTATATTAATATATAATAGCACAAAAAATAACTTTATCCTTAAATATGGACTTAGTTTATCTGTTTGTTGTTGTAGTTGTACACATTACTTATAAACTAATTTTGTATATCTTTTAATCCTTAATATGAGCTCACATCTGCTAACTCCGATCTCGTTTCTCACCAAGGAATGAACTATAATTAGGAAGTTGTTTCAATTGGATATTAATAAAAGTGCTCTAAAATTAATCTAATGGTAAAATTAATACAATAAATTGCTTTTCTAATAATGTATACATTTTCCGTTAAAAATTTATTTTGCTCTATTTATAGAGTAAGTCAAAATGCATAGTTTCACGGAAATTTCTCCAGAAGAGCGATATTAAACTATTATTGAAGAAGACCAAAAAACGCGGAGAAAAGCGTTGGTAAGGAGAAGGCAAAAGACGAGCCCTTTACAAAGGTGGAAGTCTTATACGTGAAACAGCTCACAAAAGGAAGCCCAGACTCGCGGATTATTACCGAAAATCGAGCCGTACAAGCTACAGCCAAAAGGCCTAACGCAAGCGCTCTCGGCTCACGGAAGTTTCAGGAAATACCGGCAATTTATTGGGAAACAAAGCGACTTGTAGTGCCAATAAATTGATGATCCTGAGAACACCATCTTCAGATGTCGGGAATACAGGTGGAATCAATATTAGTGGAACTAGAAACCTACAAGGAAATTGTGTTGAGAAGTTGAGATTATGATTAAAAATTACTTCAGTGACAACTGATTTGTTAGATTTGTAATTTTTCTTAAAAGGATTAGACAACTTCGTAATTGGAATTTGTGATATAGAAATTCCGAAGAGGATGAGTGTAGATCGTAAGTGTATAGCATATTAATCAAACGAATTATAGAAATTCCACAGGGATCAGCACTGCGTCTCACGTTTTTAAATCTTACCTCTGATTTCTTTCAAAGAACTGTTGATTATCCGAACATGGAAAATCATTAACGGTATTCTAAACTGCTTAAAAGGGACTAAAGTAAGTACTAAAAAAAGGTACCTGAGATGAACTACTTTCCAGATGGTTCAATGAAAAAGCTCGACCTATTGAATTTTCGGTAATGGAGAGAAATAAACGACGGGTCAAGCAGCGAGGTGGAGTTATTATTACAAAGGTAGGAGAATGAAGTGAAGTGGACCTGGGGATAAAATTAATCGAGATTATCGAGCCATGGAAAAGGCTGTCGCACGAAGAAATCCTGTAATACATGCACTTTCGAAGTATTGACGCTTCTGAACACACCTGTATTTCATTGGGAAGAGTGCAGAACTGCAGCCCTGACCAGCGGTATTTCATTATACCTTCATGCATTTCAGTAAGGAAGAGGACGAGAGTGGACTATTGACAGCAGTTTAACGTGACAAGAAGCACTGTAAGGACATCTGCAATACAATGGTGTAGACTCTGAAGAAACGAAAGAGATTTTAGGGAGTAGGAATCTCATGTACCCTGCACACAATCATTGTAAAGTGAATGGAAATACATAATTAGTAATTATGTCTGAGAGCAAACAGGCATGTAATCTATAGCCATTTGCAACAATAAAATAGTTTTCTTTTGTATTTCTTAATTTTATTGCATTGATTTTTTTTAGTTGTTGTTGCAATAAATGTTATCGTTATTAATTATAACTCAACTATAAACTATTATTTATCTTTTACCTTTATATCTAGCATTAGTTATTACTATAACATATAATAATTACATTTATTAGAAAATCAACAACAAAAATATTCACACTAATAGGAATTATGAATCATTTTTTTCATTTAAAACAAAAATAGTTCAATAAGATATTCTTTGATAAGTAGAAGGATCTCCGTTTAAACTATAAATTCAATATCTACTTGTAAAATTTGTTATAACTAATGTTAAATTATATATTAGTTATACTAATGTGATTTATAGTGTTCTACCTATAAAATGGAATATAAAACACTTCGTCATACATTTTCAATACAGATATCTTCATATCTGCTTTCATTATTTTCAGGATTTTGAAGAACACTTGCAACTCGCTCCAATTTATATCGCTACATCATTTGCGTGATGTTGCTTGAAGTGTCGTATTTCCTGTTTCCTTTTTATTCGTCCTTTACATGACCATTAGGTATACCTAGAAAGTATACTGAACTCTGCTTAAATTGATGACACTTGAAATAAATGATTTTCTTATACAAAATCCGTCCAAATATATTTGTTTTATTCAAAAAATGCTTATATAATGATTTATAGTAATATGTTCAAATTGAATTGTAATGTTCTAAATGTACACTTATAAAAAATGTTCTAAAATCAGTAGTTCACTCTTTATATGGATTGTTTATCATTTAAAAACTGCAATTGTTCATTCCTTATATGGATTGTTTATCATTTAACAGATGAAAGTGTTCATTCCTGATATGGATTGTTTATCATTTAACAGATGAAAGTGTTCATTCCTGATATGGATTGTTTATCTCTTTACAGACACAGGTGTTCACTCCTTATATGGATTGTTCATCATTTAACAAATGCAATTGTTCATTCCTTATATGGATTGTTTATCTCTTTACAGATGCAGGTGTTCACTCCTTATATGGATTGTTCATCATTTAACAAATGTAAATGTTCATTCCTTATATGGATTGTTTATCGTTTTACTGACACAGGTGTTCACTCCTTATATGGATTGTTTATCACTTAACAAATGCAATTGTTCATTCCTTATATGGATTGTTTATCACTTAACAAATACAATTGTTCATTCCTTATATGGATTGTTTATCCCTTTACAGACGCAGGTGTTCACTCCTTAAATGGATTGTTTACACACGCAGGTGCAAGTACAGGTGTTCACTCCTCATACCGAAAGTTAACGTTTGAATGTTCAATTGTATAATTGTTTATATGTAATTGAAAATCGTATCTACGAAAAACGTGTTCACTCCATGTCATTCTCAGTATTTTGAGGCATCGGCCACAAATATAGAATTGGGGGCGCGCAACAAATATAAAATTAAATAACAAAAACTTTAGTTTTTAATAAAAGAACATATACAAGATATGTTCAAGTTTAAATAGTAGCACTTTATTTTATTATCTCCAACTATTATAATTATATTTAAACTATATTAGATATTTCAATACGATAGGCATTTCGTATATGCATCTGCAGATACGATTTATCACCAGAAGATGTAGACGAATTGCAACAATGAGCTAAACCGCCTGAGAAACCATTCCCACAGGAATGCATGATTAGCATGTTATGGATAGAGGCCTCCCCGCCAAATCACAACTCCCGTCCTCCATCAACATAGTTGATCTTATATTTGTAATTTGGCTGCTCATAGCCGAATGGCATGAGTCGTCGTCCGCAAAATTTGGGGTCTCAGGTTCAAACCCTGCTATTTCCAAATATTTGCAGCCATCAAAAATGAATTATTTGTCAATGGGCAACGGTTCCAAACAAGTGTCTGCAACGACGTGGTGATTTGCTGAATGTCCGATTTGGATAGATTGCAAATATCGTTACAAAGACAAAGAAAATTGTAATATGTATTTAGAATTAGTCCTAGTTGGGGATCCAAAGAAGAACATAGTCTTAGAAGAATACCACATAACCATTTGTGAATAAAGTTATTGTTAAACAAATCGAATATACTCAAAATTTCCAATAAGACTCCACATCCAACAACAATAAAGAAATCTTCCACTGTGTTCAAAAAACCATCTTGGGACTTAAAAATATACATGTTAAAAATGAAATAGTTATCGGTCTAATTGTAACAACTTTATTTATTATTCCTATTGAAAATATTTGTTATAAATTGGGATACATGTGGGCATTATTTGTGTAAGAAATGTTCAAAATAAAGAACAAGGTTATTATTATTTTACGCACAGTGGGTAAATTCTGTATTAAATTATGAATTTGCGTATTTTGAGATGTGTATAGCAGGAGGTATTAGGAGGGTTTTCGGGGCTGCTGCGCCCGCGTTCTTCTTGCGCGCGGGGCACATAGGTGGGTGGGGGGGGGAGAGGGCAGTTGAGGTTGACGAAAGTGGGGGGGAATTCTGCAAGGGCTCGGGTAGGGCACAAATCAAAAACGAACGTGGGGGGAAAGGCCCTGCGAGACGACGCTTCCTACCCGGCAGCAGCAGCAGTGCAAGCGCCGTTCTCGATCTGCACAGACGCTGCTTCCGAGGTAACGCGGCGTCGATACTTCCAGGCCGCTCGCACGTTGCTTAAATACATGTGACTCAACAAATACCGAGACCAAACCTGAATCGAACAAACCGAACAAAAAAAAATCGCACACAATACACTTGCAAATCAATAAGATAAAGATGAGAATCCTGATCCTACCAACAGGTAGGATTTATATGTACTAGATAATCACATAGAGTTAGACTCTAGTTAGCGATGTAGTTGGATTAGTTTCATATTTTGTGATAGATAACAGAGATTTCAGTATTTGTTTTCGTGCGTTATTCATCCTATCTATATGCTCGTAGTAAAACCGTGCGAAGTGAAAGTTTTACTACGCTCGCACCGTAACCACCCACCAACCCCCTTTCACCACCGCTAACTTGGAACGCGCCCAACCAACCAGAAATCCCAACGAGAATCAAAATTATCAATTAAATTGAAGATATATCTCGAATGAACAATGTGCCCTGCAGTCCTGCAAACCGTTTTCACGTAAATTCGTTATTTACGAAACATTGAACACAACTGTTTCGAAGCGGACTAGAAAATTATATTGCGCTCAGTCTACAAATATTGTGTACGTGTTTAATTTATTTTACTCATCGTAAATTTTCCAGTTTTATAATTTAATATTTTATTTATAGGGCAGAAAGATCTATGGTCTATAGTACTTTGCAGCAATAGAAATAATTATATTTTCTTTTCTATGTAATTCTATTAATTTCAGTTTAATTTATATTGCTTAATATAAAATTTCTAGTTTTATAACTTTATTTATGATCATATTATAAAAATGTTTCTTTTATTAAGATATTATTTATTACATATACAAAAAATTGAATAGTGTGTTGTTTTAATTTTATTAATTACAACATTTTAAAGAAATTATTAATAATCTTAACAAAATATTTGCAAAATAAAATCTTAGAAAATACGATAAATATTGAAGTTGAAAAAAGATGTCACAGTTGTATTGTCTGAATAATTCTCTACTTATTTTTCCAAAAGTATAAATTTTACTTTTTTAAGAACTTTACCTTAAAAATTTTGAAGCAGTTTAAAAATTTTCATGAAGCAAAACTAAAATAAATTAAGAAATTAATAGTGTACGATTTTTCATACAAAATTTTCGTATTGTTTTCCTGTATTCATTCTTTTGTTGAGCAATTTTTGAATGAAGCTCTAAAGTCCTAAAGATTGGTTTTAAACAGTCCGGGTAGTACCGTTCATCCGCACTATTCGAGGATTTCGATATATAATTATTTACAATTAAAAAAAAACTGTATTAAGCAAAAACTAAATCTTTTAAATTAATTAATCTCTTCAATAATTATTCACGTAGCATTCTTATAGTTCACCAAACGAATTCGATTAGTCCGGTTTCACTATTGAAAATTTCAAACGAAATTACATTTTAATAAATAAATTATGAAATAATTGAAATATTTTCGTTTATTTTCAGCTGTATACATTCTCTTGTTGAGTAGTTTATGCTAATGAAACTTGAAAGTCCTTGATCGGTTTCAAACAGTCCCGTTTATTCGCACTATTAGAGGTTTTAGATATATAATTATTTACAATTAAAAGAAATATTTTAACCAAAATAAATATTTTTAATTATTAAAGATATAAATACATTACATATACAAATAAAACTTTAAAAAATGATAATTATAAAAGTAGGAACAATATAAGTTTATATACTATATTTTATTAATAGATCTCTAATTATTTTTTTATAAACTTTAAATTTAACTTTTTAAAAACTTTGATTGAAAATTTTCAATAATTCTACTAAACAATAAAAACCGCTTAGTTTATAATTATATAATTATGAGCTTTCAAATGATAATGGAAATTGATGGTAGAAATTTGGAGAAAACGAAGAATGGTTTGGGAATTGTGGTTTTCAGGTGTAGTTTAAAGTAGTTTGAAATCTTTATGTACTTCCATTACAAGTTTCTCCTTTAATAGTTGATATTAAAAACAGCTTTTGCATATAACATGTAAATTTAAAGATGAGTAATATAGATATTACTTACTTTTACCCCTTTACAGTAATATAATTTCTTTCTATATTATACTATACTATTTATATTCTTTTTATTTTTATTGTTATTTGCATACAAAACAAACATAAACTTAGTTATTAGCATTTACAGTAGTAGTTTATTACAAATTGAAGTATTATGTGGAAAACAGTTTTCGTGTAAGCAAATACATTTTCCGCCTCAAGGAAAACTGCGTTTTTCCAATTTCCATTAAATTGAATGACATTATTTCTGCAGTGTTTACAAATCAAATTTCGGATTCTATATATAAACAGACTACAAATTCTTATAATTTTTGTGTAACGAAAATGTACATGCTGTTTTTTGGAAAACGTTATCGAAAAATATATGATTGCGGGAACTTTGTTAAAATATTTATTAAACTATGATCAATATTTATAATTTATATCATCGACGGGGGAAGATTATTTTTA
>JAFMTC010014004.1:3045117-3057647 GCA_018845635.1 Nicrophorus orbicollis | reverse complement strand
CTGTAGACTTTGATATTTACGAATGTTTTAAATATTCTAAAAATTGATAAATCAATTAATTTTCTGTGATATTTTCTTGTAAATGTCTAATATTAATAACATTTATCGTAACAACAACTTCCAAAAAATATAAACTCAATGCAACAGTAATAAAGAAATACAAAGAAAAGGAAAATATAATATAATGTTATTGCTGCAAATGACTATAGACCATAGGTTCTTCTTCCTTTATATTTAAATTATCTACTTAATGTAGTAAATAAATATATTTATATACATGCTTATAGAATCGTATTAATCTTATTTTATCACTATATTAAAACTTTTGAAGCACAATCACGAATATGTACACTAATTGTGCTTTTTTACTTTTTTAGGAAAAAGTTTAATTAGTGATTTTTTTACATGATTGTGGCACTCCTCTCAAAGCACACCGCTTGGAAATCACAGTAACGGAGCACGAAAAAGGCTTGGTCAACAATAGTAAAAAAAAAACACTTAGTTTCTAGTAAATATTTGATTAAGGGCAAAAAGACCTAATATCCTTAGCCGTTTGAAGCATTTTTTTATTTTCCATTGTATTTCATTTTATTGTATTCCATTTATGTTTTTGTAACTGTTGTTGCAATAAATGTTATTGTTATTTGATTAATTTTAGTATAAATTACGATCTTTTGTATTTATGTAAGATATTATTTATATAAATTGTAAGTTAATAAGTCAATATATGCTATTTAATTATGGGACCACTGAAGTTTATCAACAATAGTCATTTCAGTAACGTAATATTACTTATACTGAATATGTTTTTCTCGTTATTTTCAATAATTTCTTCAATAATTAGTCACGAAGCATTAGTTTCAACATTGCAACGCATAGACCGAATGCTATCAGTCCGGTTTCACTATAGTCCGGTTTGGAAATTTGAAAAGAAATTAAATTTTAATGAAGTAAAGCTAAAATGAAATATGTAACAGTGTACGATTTTTATATACATAAGTTTCTTTTATTTTTTCCTTTATACATTATCTTGTTGAGTTATTTTTATGAAGCTCTTGATCGGTTTTAAACAATTCGGACAGTACCGATCATCCGCACTATTCGAGGTTTTCCATATATAATTATTTACAATTCTAGAAAACTGTCTAAAACAAACAAATCTTTTTAATTAGTGAATATCTTCTATAATTAATCACGAAGCATTAGTTTCAACGTTGCAACACATAGAGCGAATGTTATTAGTCCGGTTTGGAAATTTGAAAGGAAACTTAATTTTAATGAAGCAAAGCTAAAATGAAATATGAAATAGTGTACGATTTTTATATACATAAGTTTCCTTTATTATTTCGTGTATACATTATCTTGGTGAATTATTTTTAAGAAGCTCTTAAGTCCTTGATCGGTTTTAAACAGTCCGGATAGTACCGTTCATCCGCACTATTCGAGGTTTTCCATAAACAATTATTTACAATTCAAGAAAAACTGTCTAAAACAAACAAATCTTTTTAATTAGTGAATATCTTCTATAATTAGTCATGAAGTATTGATATTTTTACACCACACAGTGCAAATTTCATTAATCCGCATTCAGTTTGAAAATTTCAAAAGAAACTAAATTTTAATGAAGCAAAACTAAAGTCAATTATTAAATAACTAGTGTACGATTTTTATTAAACATACATTTTCATTTATTTTTGCCTGTATACATTCTCTTGTTGAGCAATGCATTTTAATGAAGCTGTAAAGTCCTTGAACAGTTTTAAACAGTCCAGGTAGTACCGTTCATCCGCACTATTCGAGGTTTTCCATATACAATTTACAATTTAAGAAAAACTATCTTAAGCAAAAAAATCATTTAATTAGTTAATTTCTTTTATAATTAGTCATGAAGCACTGATATCATTGTACCATACAGTGCGAATCCGATTAGTCCGGATTCACTAATATTCAGTTTGAAAATTTCATAAGAAACTATTTTTTTATATACTTTTTTTTGTTAAGCAGTTTATATTTATGAAGTTGTAAAGTCCTT
This sequence comes from Nicrophorus orbicollis, assembly GCA_018845635.1. Classification (NCBI taxonomy): domain Eukaryota; kingdom Metazoa; phylum Arthropoda; class Insecta; order Coleoptera; family Silphidae; genus Nicrophorus; species Nicrophorus orbicollis. The sequence goes on along the minus strand of JAFMTC010014004.1, from coordinate 3,055,615 downwards.
GAACAGATTTAAACAGTCCGGATAGTACCGTTCATTCGCACTATTCGAGGTATTCCATATACAATTATTTACAATTCAAGAAAAACTGACTTAAGCAAAAAAATCATTTAATTAGTTAATTTCTTTTATAATTAGTCATGAAGCACTGATATCATTGTACCATACAGTGCGAATTCGATTAGTCCAGATTCACTGTTATTCAGCTTGAAAATTTTATAAGAAACTCATTTTTTATTCATTTTCTTCTTGAGAAATTTATGTTTATAAAGCTGTAAAGTCCTTAGGCAGTTTTAAACAGTCCGGGTAGTACCGTTTATCCGCACCCTTCTAGGTTTTCTATATGTAAATACTTATCAATTCTAGAAAACTCTTAAGCAATCTTCTTTTTTAATTAAAGTACATTTATTGTGTACAATCTAAATATATTTTCGCGTTTTTTTTTTACTGTAGACAGTTTATATGATAAAGACTTTATCGATTTCAAAAGCTCCGATTATCCACAAACTGCGAGGTTTTTCTTATAATATTAATTATAATTCATACAATTATCTTAAGCAAAAAAATCGTTTTTTTCAAGCAAATTATTGTCATATATTAATGTTAATGAATCCAATCTCAAAACAGACAGATATTGTATTGTACTGAAGTGTTTTGTTGAAACAAGTTATTAGTATATAGATGTATTTGCAAACAAATAAAAAAGGCTGTTAATTTTATTTTATGGCTTAGGGTAGCTTCGTGGATGAGAATTAATAGTTACATTAATTGAAGGATTAACGAAGGGCGAATAATCCTGCAGCACCTGTGCTTCTTCTGTACAGTAGGCTGAAAATTGAAATTATGTGCTCACACAGGTGTAATTTTTATTACAATCTATCGTACTTTGTAATATCAATGTTATAATAGATACGTTCCACGAAACTTGGCCGCAAAGTGAAAAGCCGTATAAGGAATCAAAGATTGCGCTTGCGCAAGATTGGTAACATGTAGATATATCGACATGGAAAACAGTGTGTTTTGCCGTTATAGCGAAACATTCTAGGCCGTAAATCGAAAACGTGCCTTAATTGAGGGCCGTTGCAGCGAAATGCCGTCTAAAGAGCGGCCGTATATCGAGGTATTTCAAATATGTCTTCAATAAACTCAAACGTCCAAAGTTTTTAGATTTTGAAGGTTTTTTTTTCAATTTCGAATCAACTATGATTAGTATAATAGAAAAATGTATGTTATGTTCACTGTATATTGCCGATCTTTTGAGGCCAAATATGGAGTGAGGGCCTCCAAGTAAATGAAAAAAGAAAGATATATAAATTGTGGAGTAACTTGAAGTTTTCATGGACAGAGCTGTAAGTTTCGTGTAATTGACGAGGCCCCGGCTAACCGATCGTCGAGACGAAACTGCAACTTCTATTATTTACCTGTTCACGGATCGAAACTTCCGTAAGCTCTTCGCCCACCATTGTTGCATTTGCGTCATCGTCGCCGTCATTACAAAATACGTTGTGCAATTCATGTCTCACCTGACATGTAATATAAATATCAAAGAAATAAATAACTTCTCATTTTAACTATTTCTGGAAATCAGTTGGAGACATTTCAGTTCAGGGATTTGTCAACGCATTCCTCTGTTGTTAACGAATGTATGATATGAATATACGAATATAAGAAACAAAATACCTAGAAACTGGAAGGTTATTTTTTTTGGATGTTTCATCGTATATTTTATTTTACAATTCATTAGTGTGAACATTTAGCAAATCTTGATCTGTTAAAATAAGTAAACTTTTACAATGAAGTTTTATATTATTTTTTTGATTATATTGAGAAACCTATACCCAAGAATCGAAAGAGCTGCAGTTGTAATAAATTTGATCAATTAACATTAACACATTATCATGAAAAGTACACATAAAATATAGAATTAAAAATGTAAAAATAAATATAGAAATGTACATAGGATCAACATATATGATACCATCCACGAAATTACTTCGTTAAACGAAACTTCCTTTTCAGAGTAAGAAAGAAACAGTATAAAATTCCTCTTAAATAATAACTAAATTTTGTCGACAAAGATCAGATTTATTACATAAACTATCAAGTAAATTCATATTGCAAAATATGACTGTATACGAATACTGATTGCTTAATATTAGCACTTCATCTTTAAACCGAATTATTTCTTCAAATAACAAGTTTTAAATTTCACTTAAAAAACATTTTTAATCATTAATTGTTATATCATTTAAAGAAGTTAAAAAACAAAATTATATAAATACATCTATTATGAACAAATAAATCGCTATTTTAAACCGTACTAATCGAGGACTTGCATTTACATGAGTAAAAAATGTCAAATATACAAAATGCTATTTGAAACCGATGACTTTAATTAAAAGTAAACATCATAAAACATAATTTTTAATTTGCTTAATTAAAATTTAGTTTTCTTTTGAAATTTTTGTAACCATAACACGAACTTATCGAAGGCGCTTTATGCACACAATATTTCCTTTTAACATTCAGCTGAAATGAAGCATTAAAGCTGAAATGCAAAGGAAAGCATTTAGAAAATGAATATTTAAAGAAATACACGGAAGAGAGATAATGCAAATCTTCTCTCTTAGTTATTTTATAATCAAAAGGGACATCCGAATATAGGAATAAGGAGAAACGTATTAGATTCGCAGCACTCGTCGCAGCTTGAATTCCGGAATCTCAATTGAATTAATCTCTACGTTTCAACTGAACCTGAACAAGAAATTTAAATGTATATATTCCATTCGGAAAGGTATTTTTTTGTACATATTTTTACAGACGTTAAATAAATCGTTTTAATTGTATTTACATTTCAATTTATGATCAATTTATTAATCAAAGTCTATAACTATTATGTAAACAAATGATATTATAGAATCATGTAACTAAATTCTTAAACTGTTGTGCATAATTTTTATAAAACAATAATTTTAAATGAAAAGAAAAAATATCGTTGATTATTATAATAACACAAAAGAGGAATTGTATGGTCGATAGCCCTTTGGATCAATAGAGATGTTTAAATAAATAAATAATAACAGAAATTGTGAGTTTTAAATTCCATGGTAAAAAGTACTTTTCATAAATGATCATTACATAATTTATGATCTGTTTAACATATAACAACAATTTTGTACTTTATTTATTAATTTGTATTTATTTATAGTAAGAAATTACATAATTATACGATATTTGGGCTGATAATTCATTATACACCTATACCTCGCTATACGGCCGCTCTTTATGCGGCATTTCGCTACAACGGCCCTCTTCAATTAAGGCACGTTTTCGATTTACGGCCTAAAATGTTTCGTCGATATATCTACATGTTGCCAATCTTGCGCAAGCGCAATAATTGATTCCTTATACGGCTTTTCGCTTTGCGGCCAAGTTTCCTGGAACGTATCTAGGCCGTAAAGCGAGGTATTGACTTTATTAGTTACAGATACATGTATTCATTTTGAATACTAATTGCAATTTAAAGTTTTTTTTCTAATATGAAATCAAGTTGTAAAATTGGTTTGCCTTGGTTTATCTCTTCGGAACTTTTAAATTTTCGATTAGAAAATAGTATATTATATCTTCTGTAATGCAAAGTGTATTCAATCAAGGTATATCGGATTTCTTCCAATCTCATTGCATTACATTTTGTAGAATTAAATTACGAGAAAAGAAAATTGGTAATTGTATTACCGAATGTTCATTCGGTTGTGTTCAACAATTCAGTTACGTATAAATTAATTATTACCAAAGTCATTATTTTCAGAGTATCAAAAGGTATTTAACAGGACATTTTACATTGTGTTTGTCGTGAATTGCTTCATTTTAATCAGAACACATAAACCATTCAAAAGACTTATAGAACGACATGAGAATACTTTATTATACGTTTAATGTTCGATAGAACTTTGCCACTTTCCTTTTAGTGTGTACTTATTTGAATTGCTATTAGCTGTTAATTAATGATTGGATTTAGAAATTGATAGTGTAAAGTGTGTGTGTACACGTTATTCCAAAACGAGACCTCAAACAATATCGCTCAAAGTTGGCAAACTCGTCTACACAGACGTATTGATTTTCGGTCCAACTTCTATAGTCCCCCCACACACACACGCATTTAGTGTACACCATCATTTTCTATGCTTAATAATCAAATTGCGATATGTTCTCATCTCGAGCGCTTTTCTTTCCCTCGTATTTTATTCACGTCAACGGCAGTTCGCTTCGTTCGCATTTCTGGAAATGAAAAGATTGAACGAACGAAAGCCCTACAGTTCATCTTAATTTCGCAATATCTTCGTTCCATCTCATCCCAAATACCTGTTTCTTTCATTTTTAATTTACTTCGTTATTCGATGCAACGAAAAATTCTTCGTTTCGTTGTTTGAATTCCATTTAATTAACTTGATTTCTTTGCGTTCGTTTCGCATGTTTTTTATTTATCTCCCAGTTCACGCGATTTGCACAATTGAATATTATCCACTCGGCGGTGCTTTTTCGCCACATACTGATCCGCTTTATTAAATCCCTCTGCTTCGGGGCACCGTTCCCTTTGTACCAGAAAAGTAACAGAATTTCATGGAAACTTCAATCTAATCCCGTAATTTGCGCGCAAAAACTTGTACAGAAAAAGATATATGAGGTACCCTTTTTGCTGAGTAAATATCGATTTTGATGAAGAATGAGGTACATAAATTTGGGGGCGGCTTCGGATTTGGGCGTGCTATTATACATTAAAGTAGCATCGATCTTTTTAGAAGGGTGGCGGTGGTGGTGAATGCTGGGACGGAACCAGAGCCGAACGGAGGTGAGAGAAAGGTATTCTAGTTTGGATGCTGTTGAATATTCAATTCGTTTGCGTTTCAATTGTACTGTCCAAAATAGAATCTTAGCTCAAAATGGTGGGCGACTGGTGGGCCTCGATTACGTAAATGATTGTCATGCAATATGCCGTATCCTCTTCAACCACTCTGTCGAGTCTAAATTTAATTCTATCTGCAGAACCGACAGATCACGTCTTTAGTTCCAATATTTTAAAATCATTGTATAGTAATTTCTTGTAAAAATAGTAAGGTAAATATCTTGAATTATGATATAACGAAGGTAAAAATGTTATAAAATTAAGATAATTAATAATATTTACTTCTAAATTTGCAAAAAATCGTGAATTTCTTTTTTTCGGGCTATTCTATAAACTATAGTATCAATAAAAGTGAAAGTTAGTATTAAACTAGATAGTTTGCTCTATAAATCCTGTGGAACATGAATTTCATGTTGATCCATGGCAACACGAATAACGTCAAACTTTTCTATATTAACTGTCAACCATAATTGGGTTACGTCAATTTTAAATGACAGCTGTCACCTTAAGTCAAATCATTTACATTGAATAGCTCGCTATAAACAAATTAGATCGAAGTACTGAAGAAATAAGTTCAGATTCTCGGCAAAAAGGTTGAGAAAAGCTAGTATATAATATTGTTCTTCAACGTGTGGTCAACTGATATGTTCATAGGAATTTCATACTAGTTCGCCGAAACACGAATAAAGTCAAATTTTTCTTATTAACTGTCAGCCAAATTTTAAAAGAGAAAATGACAGCTGTCACCTTGCTATTCAAAATATCAATCTTAATGCTTTGTATATGATATTTTGGATACCACATTATAAACAAATTAGTTTGCATTACTAAATAAATATATTGGTATCCACAATACAAACAATAAGAGAAGCTATTATAAAACTGTCTTCTTTAACTTGTGTTTCAGGTATTTCTTATTGATCAGTGATAACACGAACAACGCAATTTTATCTGACATGAACAATGTTATTGTCAAATTTTTCTTATTAACTGTCAGCCAAAATTGCACTGCGTCAAATTTTTAAAGAGAAAATGACAGCTGTCACCATGCTATTCAAAATATCAATCTTAATGCTTTGTATATGATATTGTGGATACCACATTATAAACAAATTAGTTTGCATTATTAAACAAATTTGTCGGTATCCACAGCTCAAACGTTACGTGAAGTTATTATAAAACGGTCTTCTTTAAGCTGCGGATCAGGACTTTTTTATTGGTCAGTGATAATACGAACAACGTCAATTTTAACTAACATTAACAATGTTATTTCAACTCTCAACCAAAATTGGGTCGCGTTAAATATTTAATATGACGTGAAATGACAGACGACATCTTGTGTCACAGCATTAAACAAATATGCTATTTGGATAGAACACTATAAACAAATTAGGACGCAATACTAAACAAATATGTTGGTATTCACGGTAAAAAGGTTGAGAAACGTTGGTATAAATAAGTTATCATCAACCTGTGATCCGCACGTATTTTTTACCGGTCCATAGCAATATGAATTACGTCAATTTTATCTATATTAACTGTCAACCAAAATTGGGTTACTTAACATTTAACGTGAAATGACAGATGTCACATAGCTTCAAAGCAACATTATAAACTTATTAGGGCGTAGTACTGACAAATATGTTTAGATTCACAGCAAAAATATTAAGAAACGGGTAGGTCTACAGGACCGGACCAATACTATTTAATACTATTCTTCATTTATGTACACTATTTTGAACTATACTACACAACCTTCAATTTCTGCTTTATACCAAAACTTCATTGAATTTAAGTTTCTGAGGAATTATTTTTTGTGTCTTTTTTTAAGATTTTTCGTTAACTTATAATAAGTAGTTTAAGTTGTGTCAACTATGACTTTAAATATATTTTTACACTACGTAACTTGTAGATGGAGCTTAAATGTGCAAAGAAAATAAACTAGAAAGTACATCGATTCCAATAACATTCAAAACTTTTATCAAATTTTTGTTTTGGTATTTATTTATGTTGTAAGTTAATTTATAAGTTTTACACTAGAATGAATGAATGAATATTAATACCCTTTATTATTTATTTAAAATAACGTTCCTAATTGCTTTACAATTTCCTTTGAAGATTATTTAGTTACCGTAACAACTTGATATATCCCTTAATGATCAATTAAAACAATTTGCGCAACGTTAATTAATTTCAGGCAAGATTAATTAATTTAATAATATGAAACTACTAACAACTTTTCCGACATATTTTTGAAAGTCTCTAATCCAGTTTATGTTATATTAACGAAAGACAGATTACTGTAATAAATTTTAAAAAAAAGTAATTGAAAAGATACATTTTTTCTTTCCATACAGTCGTTTCGTTAAAGTAATAATACATAAAATTTTATACTTTTTGGCATAAAATATGTTTATTAAGCGCTTTTTTTATGTACATTCACATAAGAAAGGTAAGATTTATCCTGAAATATGATTCCATAAAAATGTATTGGTCTCTCTTTTTTTATGTCAATGTCGTGAATTTCGAAACGGGAACATTATGTGACCGTTTAATATTTGGAGACTGCAGACCAATAAAATGAAGCCGTTTCGGAATCAATTTTGTTCTTACTCTCTCCTTGATTCAAGTGAAGTGTTCCTGCTGATGCGTGCGTACATTTTCCTTGGAAGAGGTACGAAAAATATTTGACTTCCATCGCTTCTGAATAAACAGAAGGAAATGCTATTTGCTCTTCGTTTGAGTGGAGCGAAGCGGACGAACATTAGATGGATACATTTCCATTTCGTTTTTCGCGCTACACGGCGCATATTATTTCATGGATGCGCTTATCTCCGAGATGATTTATTGCGAACATGCTAAACTTGACGCTGCAAATGCGACAGTTTATGATTGATTTCATTCCAAGTGCTGAATCAATTTTATGTTCAATGTAACAAACCTGAAACTACTTCAGAATTTACACAGTTTAAAACTCTAACTTATTGCATCTAAACGTTGTCCGGATTGTCGCATTGAAAACAGCTTTTGTATTCCCTTTCGCAAAATGCCGTTTATCACATCATTTTGGGTATGATATTCCCTAAAAAAATTATTAGGGAGTGGCCCTTTTTCGGATTTGAAATCTTTTTTAACAGTAGTTTTGATGAGCTGGTTTTCCTCATCATTTATAACTCACTTTTGTAACTCAATTAACTAATTTTATATAATTATTTATACTTCATTATTGTAGAGTAATAACTTATTCCATTAGCACATACTTTTGAGAAACCCTGGTATATTGTATCGTGTTGTTATGAACACTTTTCATATTTGGAACTAGTTATCAAATAACTTTCATTTTGGAATACATTTTTTCCCTCAAAATAACACTTGTAGCACCAATACTCTCCACATTTTCTAAAATATAGAGCTTTCACAAAAGTAAAAAGTTGTTATGTACCTAACTAATAATTTTATTAACTGTGTAAACTCTTTAGCATACATCTAATCATTTCAATCATACCTCTTTATTTCATATCTCAAGAAGCAAGTACTGAAAAAGTGGAAAAGTTACAAATTTGTGATAACGTTTTCTAACTATACTACATTAAAGATTTATTAATTTCCAAAATTATGAAAGTGTTAAAAACTTTCAGACAAAAACGGTAATAATTTGTATCATAAATTGCATAAAATTCCATTATATTTTGCTCTCTTTTAATGTCAAGCACTATGGTCAATAGCCTTTTCAAATTAGAATTATATTTAATTTTCTTTGTATTTTTATACTTTCTTTTGTATTTACTGTTGCAATAAATATTGTTATTATTTAATAATGTGAAAAGATTTATTCCAAAATTAATACGAGATTTATTGATTTCCCCATTTAGAAGTTATTGAAAACCTAGAAAACAAACCTTATTTCATCAAAAAATATGGTAACAATTTTCGATCTACAACAACTATAATAATTATAATATAGTTGTTGTAGTAGTTACTGCAATAGATGTTATTATCATTATGGAAATGAATACATGGAATGAAAACATGTCATAAATTATATGAATAATGTTGCTTCATTAATCAAATAGTAAAAACGTATTATCACTTCTGTAATGGATGTAATGTGACATGAATAAATGAATGAATAGTGATTCTAACACGTAAGGCGTGAATGGTTTATTGATCGCAAGAAATGAAATTGTCTTTTAATAAAGGTACGATCAATTACTGCGGTCAGAATTGAATTAAACTAGGCCCGCTCATTTACAAATAAATTGGTTATTAACATTTGGTAGAGTGCGTCACTTAGTAGCATAGTAAAGGATCTAGGCCAAGGATCTAAAGGCCCGCAATGTATGCTAATGAAGGCGCCAGTGTAAAGCCCCCCCTTTGCTTAATTATCATTACATATCTCGTTCTACTGCTTGTACCATTTAGTGTATCACTACTCTCTGATGGTGAATTCGCATCAGAGGACGCACGGCACACTTGCAGATAATGTACGCATCGATGGGCAATTCACTCAATCAGACGATGTTCACTTCAATTAGCTGTAAAATGGTATTCTATGGTAGATTGAAGATGAATCATTTACTTGTTGCATAATTAGAACAACTAAATGCTCTATCGTAACTATTATGGTACTGATTATATAATTGTTCTAACTTTTTTCATGAAATTACTTGATTTTCAGACAAATTAGGAACAAAATTTCGTTCGTAAGGAAAATTTTAAACTGTGCCTAAAATGTTTCAAATCAAGAACAGTCACTACAATACAAATTAATAATACATATTAAAATATGAGTCAAAAGTTGATTGTTTTCAGGTGTTATCTTCTAGTGAAAATAAAATAAAATCAAAACACCTTTTTAAATCGTTTGTTGTTAAAAAAAAATCAGCAAGAACTTAACCAATTTTACCTTAATTTTCTGTATATTTCTTTCTAATTGGTTTTCTAAATCCTTCACTGATCGAACAATCGAACAATCGTCCTCTGCATGCAATAACTCATTAAAATCTTCATGTCAATATGTTTTTTGAAACTTTTGATTTAGTAAGTTTCAAATGTAATTATTTTCTCTTTCCAGTACAGCTCCTAGCCATATTGTGGACTAAACCCTGTAAACATATAATAGTTATTTCTTTCCAAGAACTGTCAATGTTTTTAACTATGAAGCAAATTTTCCGATAACTTTTATCTGTCACTTAATTGTTTAGTACAATTAAGTTGTTTAGTAGCATTAAGATCAGTAAGATGACCTAGACTCTAGAAGTATCAGGACACGGATGCTTCGGCAAGTATTACCACTTTATCGCGAAATAGAGCATCCCAAAGTGTTGGTACTGTGAGGAGGGGAACGACCCAAAGCATACCATCTTCAGTGCCATCGGTGGACGGCGCTGAAGCACGAGGCTGAGGCTAAACTGGGAGAGAAGCTGGAACCAGAGAACCTGATTATCATTATGCTGGGAAGCGAAGAGGGCTGGAAAATCACAACTGGATACATTAAGAATATTATCAGCAGAAAGATGAAAGAGAGGCACAACGCGAAGAACAGAAAACAGAAATCTGACTAAGAAAGAGGCAGAAGTGCGGAGAGCAACTTGCACA
>JAFMTC010014004.1:3029612-3044280 GCA_018845635.1 Nicrophorus orbicollis | reverse complement strand
TCTTTACGTTAAATGCGACTTGAAATTGAGAACTTCTTTTATACCAAAGCTTTGTTATCAGAAGTATCTTTAATCGAAGTTAAATTGCAATCATAAAATGTAAACTTATGTAAATTATAAAGATAATCTTATTCCAGACTATTTCGTTAAAACAGTATCAAGTTACTTTAAATTTGAACAAATTATATTTAATTAAAAAGAATATAGTCATCTCAAATATTCTTAATTAACAGTAAATACTTGGAAATCTATAGAAGCAAATGATGTTATATGAAACTTAAAGTATGCAGCATTATCAGCCTTTGAGTAATTGCAGAAATGAGACACCGGTAAAGAGCTTAACAATGGGCTCAAGAGGGAATTTTCTCGGAAGATTTAGATCGATATCTTATTTGGAGTACATGCAAACGTACTTTTATTTAATCACTTTAGCTCTAACAACAATGACATTATTTGTATTTCTACTTTAGAATCACTATAATCTTATATTAAAAAAAAACAATTTGATCCTAGATTTATTAACGAAAATATGTACTACTTTTTAGTATTAATTTGAAACGTAGAAATATTACACTAATTGATTGATTTTAATAATAAATTCATTAGAACAGAAAGACTTATGTCCAATAGCACTTGGACTTTCATTTTGTTTTATCTTTCTTTTTCTTCATTTTTATTGTATCAAGTTTTTGTTGTTGTAAAGATTCTTGCTATAAATGATGTCTATTAATGAATATTTCTTGGAAATATACTCTACTTTTTGTTTTCATTTAACGTAAGTTTCTTAAAGAAATATCACACTATTTCGATTTTAAATTAACAATAACATTCACATAAATAAGTTTATTAGGACAGAAAGACTTATGATCATTAGATCTTTGCAGTAATTGCATTTTATTGTTTTTTCTTTGTATTTCTTTTTGTTGTACTTTATTACTATTATTATTAAGTTTATTATGAAGACATTCTATAAGTACTTACTTCTATAATTACTAACTTTTTTAATTGATTCGTTAAATTAATTAAACGTTCAAATATCTAAATGGAATTAAATTAAATTAAAGTTGACTCTCGGTGTCAGAGAGAGTGTGTATAAAGTTAATATTAATTGGATACGAGTCTACGCATGAAAACGCGCTTCGTGTAAACTTTCCATTGGATAACTTGGGGTTCACGTCATCTAAGTAATTCAATTATTATTACTGCACGATCTCGTGTTGCTTAATTCATACAAAGTTTCAAGTAAACAATGGTGGCTCAAGATGCTAATCTCCCGAGGAGACACGTTGAAAAGTACTTACTCACGCAATTCCCATGGGGAAATCAACCATCCCCAAGTTGCCTTTGACGTCACACAGGCTCTGTTGTGTAATTCTCGCTCCGCATTTCTCCAATACCAGTAAACAATGCACAATTCTAAACATTAACACGTAAAATAATTAACTTCTTATTTATGTAGTCGTAATACGTAATTACTAATTTTTCTTTTCGTATTTTTTTTGTAGGCTGTGATTTTCGATGAAATCGAACTCACCGACCTGTGCCTAGCCGAGTGTTCAACAAAAAACATTAATCACAGTTTTCAGGTAAGTTATTTTTTGTCTGCATGCTCCATTTTCATGTCTATATTTCTTCTCCGTTTCCATTTCACGTCTGCTGAAACGAAACCCAACCAGGCACAAATTGTATTATTCACGTATATTATTTCAACTGAATATAGCTTTTCTGTATTTACAGAATTTCTCATCTGAATGTGTACAATATGAAAATATATTAATCTTATGCAGAATTCAATTACTCTTTTTTATTACCATTCTTATAGAAAATAATAAATTACTCAATTTCAATTAAAACAATCTGATTTCTGATAACAAATATGAATTAGAGACGATGTGTTAACTAAATATGGTAAAAATTTCTACAATAATTAAAACACTTTTCAACTATCAATTACATTAAATTAACGAGTTTATTTTTGGTACTTTTATAATTATATTTTTTCAAACCTTTGTAAATTGTTTTGGGGCAGAAAGATCTATTGTCTATAGCCCTTTCCAGCAATAGCTTTTTTCTTTTGTATTTCTTCATTCCATAGAATTAATTTTATGTACTTGTTGTTAAAATGTTATTATTATTATATTATTGGATGGTTATTTTTAAGAATTTCTGCCCTATTATTTTATTAATAAGGATTTATTACATTTTTACTCAATTTTTAAAAAAATATTTTCAATTATTTACAATCCTATGACATTTTTTCCTAAAAATCAATATGTATAACATCACCATTTTATAGACGAACAAATTCATGGCAAATTATTATTCATGGCATCACTCTCCTGTTACATATCAATTGATGAAATATTATTAAATGAATACTTTCGGGTATACAACGAGCTTTTAATAACTTTGTAACCTTTTTAAACGATAAAATTCCAATGAAGAGTATAGTGTATAATTTCATGACATAGGATATTAATGTGCTGAAATAATAAACTATACTCTTCATTGGAATTTTATCATACAATTTAGAATGATTGAAACTGATGTTTGATTTGCACTTTTTCATGTGTTTTTAGAACCATATATTGAGTTGGAAAGAAAGTTTTCAATATTAGATAACGTTTATTCTGTTAATGTTAAGGTTTCTTCCATTTTGGCATTTGATGGATTGCATACTTTTAAATCTTATGTGCGTGTTATTTTATAGGCAGTTTTTAGTTTAAAGTCAATTTAAACAGTGAGAACTACTTTACTTTTTATTTACATTTAGGTAAGAAAGCTGCTGAAGATCACAAACAATATGTGAAGTTTAAGTGTTGATTGCTTCCTAATAGAACATTGCTTTAAAGAATTCCTTTCCGGAGATTACACTTTGTCAATTTTAACAATGAGAATAAAAAACTAACTACTTTACTTTATTCATTCTTTTAAACGTAAGAAAGCTACTGAAGATCATAAAACAATATGTAAAGTTTAAGTGTTATTTCTTTCTTAATATAACGCACTTGTCAAAATTGGTTTAAAGAATTCCTTTCCGGAGATTACTGTTTATCAATGTTAACAGTGAGAATAGAAAACTAACTACTTTCCTTTCTTCGTTTTCGTAAATGTAATAAAAATGCTGAAGATCATAAAGCCCTATATGAAGTTTAAATGTTGATTGCTTCTTAATAGAACGCACTTGTCAAAATTGATTTAATGAATTCCTTTCCGAAGATTACTCTTTGTCAATTTTAACAATGTGAATAAAAAACTAACTACTTTACTTTATTAATTCTTTTAAACGTAAGAAAGCTACTGAAGATCAATATGTAAAGTTCAAGTGTTGGTTACTGCCTAATGGAACTTGGTTTAAAAAAATAAGTTCTGGAGATTACTCACTCATTCATATCCAAAGTTCTGCTCAGTTCTCTTGCCAATGAAGATAATTGTTTGAAAGTATGAATATTTATCAAATACATTTTGTGAAGTTGGTTTCCAGTTTGAATCTTGGAAAACCGATTTGCTTTCTTACTTAAATTATTCATATTCTAAAACTGAAGGAATAATATTATTTGTCTACAGCCCTTTGCAGCAATAGCAGTACAATTTTCTTTTCTTTGTACTTCAGTTTATATTTTTCTTGTAGTTGTTTTTGAAATTAATGCAATTATTATTTATATTATTTGTATAAGCTTTTTAGCTAGTAACAAATAGTGTACATAGAAAATATTTGATATTTATATAGGTTTAAAATAACATGGGCAAATTCCATCATTTTTGTTCCAACGAAATTCAATTTGTACGTTTTAAGAGGGTGAAAAGATGAAAGCTTTTAGCACGAATCAACGTGAAAATCGCGTTACGCTTCAAAAAAATAATACAACAATACACACGACGTTAACTAGAACGTAGAGCTCCGATGATATTGAATTTGAACGTATTTTATGAACATAAATGTATTTTTATAAAAAAAATAAAATAATTATGTTAAAAATCGTAAAATAAGTGTTTCGGGATAAACTGTACATGTATACTTTAATAAAGTACTCTGGGGATTGCCGTAAACTCTCAACTTAATGAAAACTCTTGGTGTTTTTATTCAACAGAGAAAATTAATTAATTGTACTGATTGTATCAGACTGAAACAATTTATAATCGTCGAAATGGAACTCGCATATTCCATGGAAATAATTTAATCCATACAACAGGACCGTTTTGATTGATTTCCTTCGTTTCGACGAGAGGGGGCCCTGAGCCTAAATAAAATATCCGTGAAGCGTGCGCAACGAAATTACATAATCTGACATAATCGTTTTGATTGTAAAACTTATTTAATTTAGAAATAAATGTAATGCAAATTAAATTGATTTATATGAAATTATAACATATATTGGGTTGGTAAGAAAGTGATTACGGTTTTGTAATGTAAAACGTAAAACTAGAACTTTTTCAGAGAATAACTTACTCCTGGTTTTTGTCTTATGACATAAAAATTCCTATATGAACATGAAATTCATTTCATAAACTTGTTACAAAAAATATTGATTAGAATGTTTTTGATTTCATGTTATTCTTTATAAGATTCTAGAAATTAGTAATACTTTCAAATTATTATTGTTTAATTAAGCTTCCTTATAACATTGAAAACAGCTTTAACAAATTCCAAACATACAATAGATTTTTCTTTAAGATTTTGCACACATTAAGCAATGAAATATTATTATTAAAAGAAAAATTACAAATAGATATTACTAATATAATTGTTGAAATAAGCATTCATTTATGTTACTTGTAATATTGAAAATAGCTTTAACAAATTCCAAACATTGAATAGATTTTTCTTTAAGATTTTGCACATATAGAGGAAAAAAATATTGCTGTTAAAGGAAAAAATAGAAATAGAAATTACTAATGTAATTGTTGAAATAAGTATTCATTTATGTTCCTTATAATATTTAAAACAGCTTTAACAAATTCCAAATGTTGAGTAGATTTTTCTATAAGATTTTGCACACATTAAGGAAAGAAATATTGTTGTTAAAAGAAAAATTAGAAATAGAAACTACTAAGATAATTGTTGAAATAAGCATTTATTGATGTTCCTTATAATATTGAAAACAGTTTTAACAAATTCCAAACATTGAATAACTTTTTCTTTAAGAGTTTGCACACAATAAGCAATGAAATATTGTTGTTAATAGAAAAATTAGAAATAGAAATTGCTAACATAATTGTTGAAATAAGCATTTATTGATGTTCCTTATAATATTGAAAACAGTTTTAACAAATTGCAAACATTGAATAGCTTTTTCTTTAAGTTTTTATACACAATAAGCAATGAAATATTGTTGTTAATAGAAAAATTAGAAATAGAAATTGCTAACATAACTGTTGAAATAAGCATTCATTTCTGTTCCTTAAAATATTGAAAACAGATTTAACAACTTCCAAACATTGAATGGATTTTTCTTTAAGATTTTGCACACAATAAGCAATGAAATATTGTTGTTAAAAGAAAAAATAGAAATTACTAATATAATTGTTAAAATAAGCATTCATTTATGTTCCTTATAATATTGAATACAGCTTTAACGAATTCCAAATGTTGAATAGATTTTTCTTTCAGATTTTTCACACAATGAGCAATGAAATATTGTTGTTAATAGAAAAATTACAAATAGAAATTGCTAAGATAACTGTTGAAATAAGCATTTATTTATGTTCCTTATAATATTGAAAACAGGTTTAACAAATTCCAAACATTGAATAGAGTTTCCTTTAAGATTTTTCACACAATAATCAATGAAATATTGTTGTTAATAGAAAAATTACAAATAGAAATTACTAATATAACTGTTGAAAAAAGCATCCATTTATGTTACTTGTAATATTGAAAACAGCTTTAACAAATTCCAAACATTGAATAGATTTTTCTTTAAGATTTTGCACACATTAAGCAATGAAACATTGTTGTTAATTGAAAAAATACAAAGAGAAATTGCTAATATAATTGTTGATATAGACATTCATTTCTGTTCCTTATAATATTGAAAACAGATTTAACAAATTCCAAACATTGAATAGATTTTTCTTTACGATTTTGCACACAATAAGCAATGAAATATTGTTGTTAAAAGAAAAATTAGAAATAGAAATTGCTAAGATGTTGAAATAAGCATTCATTGATGTTACTTATAATACTGAAAACAACGTTAACAAATTCCAAATGTTGAATAGATTTTTTTGAAGATTTTGCACACAATAATGTCAATATGTAATGGAACTGAATTTCGAACCATGCTTTAGTAGAAATATTGAGAATAATTAAAATTATTGTTTTTTTTTGTCAATTTACTAATATTATCATAACATTTAATTGGGTTGGTATTTGCATAGTCATGAATTTAGTTGCGGTAAATCGTGTTAAACTTAATAATTTACATGAAATCCTAATTACACTAATAGTTAGTTTGGAAACTATTAAGTAGTTAATCAAACATTTGCAATTACTCGCTTATATTGTTTCGTTCATTTGCATGTGACTATTTTGCTTTGAACAAATCCGCCATAATTACCCTTTAATTAAATAACTTTGAGTTCATCATCATTTTCTGAAATACGTGCAGAAATTTCTATAAAATATGGTTTTTAATTTTGCATAAAACTTTTATTAAATGAAATTTCGTAAATTGAGAAATATGAGTTTTAATATATTTTTGTACTATAATTATGTAAAGTAACATGAAAATATAGTCTATATGTTGAAAATGTAGTACATGTTTCAAATCTTTTTAATTGCAGTCTCCATCAATGCATAAATATAGTGCACTCGCTGCACGTTTCATCAGCACACATCAACCCTCCGTTGTTCTGCACTAGTTGAAGGCCACGGCACATTTATTTTTCGCTTGTTTCAGGCAGAACTAGTTTCTATAGAAAAGTTGTGATAGTAATATACATACGAAACGAGGCTTGTATATTGCCTGATAGCAGATGTCACACATAGTTTCACTCCTATCTGGCAACAAACACAATCGATTTCGTTATTAAATGTATGATTTCTATTGCAATATTTGAAATTAAAGATAAAACACTTTATAATAAAACTAATTAACTGCTATGTACAATTGCTGTAACATTATTATTAATAAATAAATTTTCAAAATCAATAATAGAAGCTATAGAAATAATAAGTATTACAATTCAGAAACACGAATTGAATATAAATGTATTCAATGTTCTCTTGAACATTTCTTATTAAATCGATTTGTAAGAGATAGTAAAACTCGATCAATGAAGACCTAATTGCCTCATAAAACTTCTTTAGCGCATTTAAAAAACAGCTACTTCAATTATTAATAGTTGTAATTTAGATTAAAGTGTCCGATCAACATTCTAAAGGTTCCCGGTTCGAGTCCCAGATTCGACACAAGATTTGGTAGTTTCTTTCAAGGTATTTCTCCATGCTTCTGGGCTAAGGTCATTGATTTCTAATAAAAAATAGTTTTGAAGGGATTAGTTGTCAATGGGTAACAGTTCCAAACAAGTGTCTGATTATTTACTGAACATCCAAATAGATTGTAACACAAATAAAGATTTTACAACAACAACGACCATTACACCAAAATATTATATATTGATTTTGAAACAGTAATATTTCTAAAATAATACACAAATTATCTTCTCTGGAATGGAAATCGTCGAACCGTACGATTGCCACTGGACTGTCTATCATATTTTATGGGAAAAGTTTTACTTTAGATTTGAGATGAACATAATTCCGTACAATTAAGTTTTAAAACAATACAGACTTGTTTAATCCCTCATAAATATTGCCCATGTTGACACACTGTACGGATATTTTTTAAGTTTTGCCGATGTATCATGCTATATATGTCGAGTTTGTTATAACTGCTTCCTCGTTTCGGTTCCGGCGTGTTTCCCTGAGGATGCGAGAGGAGACTGTTTCTGCTCCCTTTTTGTTCCACGCTCTAAAGTTTTTTTATTGTAACTCCTAGATTCCAAGTCGGTCGCATTTCAACATTTTCATCTTCCAGCGTGATTATCTCTACCGTCGTCATTACTTTTCACTCATAAACGTACACTAGCAACTGTAATAATTATTGATCTTGTACAAAAAGGAAACATTTTCAGCTCATTTCATTAGCCAAAATGTAAAGACACTGTTTTTTGGCCGTTAAGTTTTCGTTACTTCATTTTTGACAGTGAATTATAGCCAAACGGTTCAAGGCACATGAACAAATTATGATGTGTTACATTCCCAACTATACAACTTTCAAAATCATGTTTCGTGTCTAATTAATATTTTAAAATTTCCGAGAAAATCACTAAAAAAATCACAAAAAAATCACTAAAAATCTAATAATTTTTCTATTTTGACAGAGAATTTCAGCTAAACGGATCAAGACACAGCAATAAATTGATATGCGTTACATTCCCGAACTATCCTAGTTTCATATGCATATTTTGGATTAATTCTATCTATTATAGTTTTCGAGAAAATCGCTGAAATGTGGAAGCACTGCTTTTTCGGCCGATAATTTTTCATTACTTCATATTTGACAGTGCATTATAGCCAAACGATACAACCCTCGGCAATTAATTAATATTCATTACATTCCACAATTATCCAAGTCTCATATACATCTTTGAATCCTTTCTATCTATTATAGTATTATAAAAAAATTAAATGCAAACGCTTTTTCGCACGTTAATTTTTTATTTAATTTTTGACAGTGTATTATAGCCAAACGGTATAAAGCATAGTAATTAATTAATATTCGTTACATTCCTCAATTATCCAAGTCTCATATGCATTTTTCAGATCCGTTCTATCTGTTATAATATTAGAGAAAATCGCTAAAATGTAAACGCTTTTTTTGCACGTTAATTTTTCGTTATTTAATTTTTGACAGCGAATTGCAGCAAAACAGTTCAAAGCACTTGAACAAATTAATATATGTTACATTCCCCAACTATCCAACTTACATAATCATATTTCTGATTTAATATATCTATTATAGTTTCCGAGAAAATCACTACTTTTTTTTATTCATTACTTAATTTTTGACAGCGAATTACAGCCAATCGATTCAAAGCACAGCAATAAATTAACACTCCTTACATGTCCCAACTATTCGATATTGAGGTTGAACTGCTTGTTATACATTATGAAAGTTATATTTTATTTAAAAAAATATACTGATACAGCGATGAAAGGTACCTCCAACTAATTAATTTCTTAAAAATTAAAGAAGGATTTCTTTAGAAATATTAAAACTTATTATTTTACGCAAGAACAAAGTTTTCCAGCGCCGCGGAGAGTAAAATTAGCTTTGTGTACGTTTTTCTAAAGCTTCCCTACGATAATGCTTTGCGAAAGTTAGACAACCAATTTGAAACTTTGATCTGGGACCTCTGTAATTTTCGAAACGCGATTTTGCAACAACGAAGAATCGTCAGTTTCCCATTTAGTTTGCTCCTATTTGCGGCGTAAATGGATTCCATTCTAGTGTGCCCCGATCTCTTGCATAGATCAGAGTAATCCTTGAACTGGGCATCATTTGCATTCAACGTGACGTAAACAGAAATATTTCATTCGTGTACAAATGCTACGTCGTGAAATATAACAAGATCATCATTTATTGCTTTTTTCAATCGAATTAAATTAATTCAATCAAATTTGGATGAAAGGATGAAAGATGTAGTATTTTTTCTTTGTGAAAATAATAATGAAACTTATAATAATTTGCATCTATTTATGGAGATTCTTTTTGGTAATTAACATTGGTTGAAACATTCCTAGTCAACTTCTGTGTATTTATTACGATTAATCAATTCCTTTTCAATTAATTACACTTTAAATTCCTTCCCACTTTGCTTGAATTAGTACATTCAAATATTACTAGAATTCTTCTGGGAACAAAATACCTTGCTTATTAGGGTTTAATTTCTCGTCCTTTTTTTGAATGTGTTATTTTAGAAGTTGGTCACTTTCTGAAAGTGGGACATTTCAGTATTCCGAAGGAACGGGACAGATTACTAAGAAATGGGACTATTTCGTACAAAACTGATACAATTGAAAATGTATTCATATATGAATTAAGTACACTTTAAATTTCTTCTCACTCTGGTTGAAATAGTTCTGTTGTGTGGCGCCACTAAGTTTGGATTGTTCACATAAACCATAAAGTTGGGAGAGAGTGAAGGAAAACGTTAAGTAGAGGGTTAATGAAAGTATATTAACATATCTGAAGATTTCATTGTTTTCCTACCACACCTTGGCATGTTGTGGTTTCCAGATTTCTTCAAGGTACAAAGTGCACTTCTCCTTCCAAATATTCCTTGCTTATTGCGGTTTAATTTCTCGGCCTTCCTTTTGAATCTGTTACTCTATAAGTTGGTGCCTTTCTAAGAGCGAGGCATTTCAGTATCCCGAAAGAATGGAACAGATTACTTAGAAATGGGACTATTTCGTACAAAACTCATCACTTTACCAATATAATTATAAATGAAAATGTATTCATATATGAATTAAGTACACTTTAAATTTCTTCTCACTCTGGTTGAATTAGTTCTGTTGTGGCGCCACTGAGTTTTGATTGTTCACATACACCATAAAGTTGGGAGAGAGTGTAGGAAAAAGTTAAGTAGAAGGTTGATGAAAGTATTTTAACATATCTGAAGATTTCTTTGTTTTCCTTCCACAACTTGGCTTGTTATGGTTTATAGAATTTTTCAAGGTACAAAATCAACATCTCCTTCCAAATATTCCTTGTTTATTGCGGTTTAATTTCTCACCCTTCCTTTTGAATGTGTTGCTCTATAAGTTGGTGACTTTCTGAGAGCGGGACATTTCAGTGTCCCGAAAGAATGGGACAGATTACTTAGAAATATGACTATTTCGTACAAAACTGATACAATTGAAAATATTATCTAAATGTATACAAATGCCTTCACTGAGTAATAAATTATTGGTAAAATATTTGTTGTCTGTTGTTCTAGGTGCTAACACCCTTTAGATCCCTTGTGCTTTGCGCCGAGTCTCGTCGTGAGATGGAAGACTGGCTCAGCGCTCTCACGGCAGCAGCTCAAAAACGCTTCCATGAACCGGATCAACCAGATTGTCTTTCAGGCTACCATCACTGGTAAGTAAAACTGCGCATCCTAAGAAAACACTATTTCATAGTGATTGATAGATAAAGGCGAGAATAAAACAGATTAAATAAAGATTCCAATATCTCAATTCCCCGAGGAAACTATCCAAACTATGCAATAACCAATGAGGATGAAATTAAAAGCTACTCGGAGAGCTGTAAATCAATCTTTATCGCTATTCAATTTTCTTCGACCTTTCTATATTGATTGCAACCAATTCAACTCCACTTAGCTCCTACCGTATTTCCAGTATCTCCGGCAGTCGAATTAGAACCATTTAACACTTGACATTCAAGGAAATTAAGTTAAATTTCCCTGGCGCAGTGTGTTTTCGCAGAGAGTTTACCATCGTTTTCTTGGGTCTTACGAAATGGAAATATAATATTTATAAAAACGCTTCGAACGGAAGACATGTTAGCTTAAGCCCCCACATAAAAGCTATCGCTTTTGCAGCTTTGGCTGTCCGACTTACGAGCTTCTATACACAAGAGGAAATATGGTGCGTGGCAAAAAAAAAAACGTATATAACATAAGACAAAACAGCCTCCGAAACTAAAGCTCTTTGGACAGTTATTCTTAGAAATTCGCAGTAATTACTTCTTCTTTTTTTAAAGAAATAACTATATTTAATTAAAAAATTGTGTACGAGATGCAGAGCGAGTTATGATGCACAATATGCGAACGTGCCAGCAAATATTTGAATTATCAATTTGAATCCCCGGGCATGAACTCTCTTTCTTTTTTCTACTGCGCTACAATTTCAATTAGATTTTCTCATTAAAATGTATGTTTACCCAATTTAATTCCGAGGGCGGCGCGACGCTTCGAAGAAAATAAAAGAGTTTTTTTTTTGTTTAACAACAAAAAAACACATATTTTGTAAGCTTATAATTTTCATTTGGAATAATAATAATTATATTTTAACGAGTTTCCGACGTGCAAAGCCGTTTTCTGTTTAATTGTTGCAGGATTTTATTGAAATAAGTTGAAAAATAAGTACACATATATATTTAATAATCTCATTTTTGTTCAACATTAATTTTCATTAAATTCATTAATTTGGATTTCTTTTAAATAAGAATAAGCAACAACATTCTTAGTGTTTGCAGAGTTCGCATTAGTTTAATAACATTTAGCAAGGTTGTATTAAATTAATAGGGTTTATTAAGATTAATTTCAATAATTTTCAAGTCGTTTATAAAATGAACAAAGTTTTTTTTACTTACTGAAGCGTACATTAAAATCCCATTTCGTTTTCAAAATAAATGGAACTAATTTTTTATATATATACGAGATGTACTCATTCAGAGATTCTGTTCTAATTTTCAGAATCTCCAAATGAGTTTGTCTTGTATATATAAAATACGTTTTATGTATGATTTTTGTATATTTTTGAAGCTATTGAAATTCAACGACATGATTCAATATTTGTAATTTCTTTATATTTTATTACTTACATTAAAATTTGTATTTTTGTTTGATTAAATTAAAGATGACTATAGTAAATGATATTATACAAAATTTAACTATTTTTAAAAATATATACAAAAAAAACTTTAAAGAAAAATGTATAATTGAGGAAACAAGACATACGTAAAATAAATACAAAACTTCATTCTGTAAAACAAAAAACCTAAATTTATCCAAGCGTTTATTTCAAAATTAGTGTGAAATTATATATTAAGATAAACTGTTTACTATTCTAGATAAACTGGGTTTATATTTTACGTCATGAAGGTGAGAATCAGTAATTCTATTTCTATGTGACAGGGATTTTACTATATGCTACAGACAGTTTTGATAGAACGTAAATCCTGATATCTGCTTTCAAATTCTTTGACTTGAAAACTTGAACTTGAAAATAACGTATTGTTGTGTCCCAGGGATATAAATCCCTGGACATTGTGGAACTATGTCTGGTGTTGTAGTTGTGGAGTCTTCATAGTTTGAGTTAAGTAAATCCAGTTGGTTTTATAATAACTTTATTATTCAAATGTAGGTGAGTCTTATCCAAGACTAAGTTATTCATTTCAGATTCTACTGAGACTAAGTTATTCGTTTGATAATCTACTGAGACTAAGTTATTCGTTTGAGATTCTACGGAGACTAAGTTGTTCGTATGAGAACCTACTGAGACTAAGTTATTTGTTTGGGAATCTACTGAGACCAGTTCTAAATACATATTCTAATTACGAAGTTAATTATTATTAATCATGGGGTGAGAGTTGTGATTGGGAGTAGGGCTTTGTTTATATTTGATGATTAAGCGTTCCCATGGAATTCGGCTTGGGTGGTTTGTTTACAATACGACTTCCTTACAGTTGTTTATATGAAGAAGTGCATCGATTAAGAATCTTCGAATCATTCCCATGGCACGTATATATTTGTTTATATAAAAATACGTGGCGACTAAAACACTTGATATGCATCTACGTGAGAAACTCTTTATGAGTGCACATGCACTTGTTTATACAATATAATAACAATAATGTTAATAATAATAGTTGGACACAACAGTATAGTTTGTTTGGCTTTTCTTACTATTAGAAATTTATGTAATACCTGGTTCAGTACTTCTTCTTATTAGAATAATAGTGTTTTGGGCCGCATATAAAAGCACGGAGGGCATCATGCGGCCCACGGGCCGCATTGCTCTAGATTCAAGCTATGCAATAAATATGATTAAAACTCATGTATGCCTGTGAATGCCGGATAATGAAATAAAAAGTAATTTAACGGTATAAAATATCAATGTATTGGTGCTTAATTGGAAAAGTTTTACAATTGGGGCACTGGGTTTTTGGATTACAATGGGACGCGCGGCAAAATCTGCCGATGCGCAAAATCAATGCAACTAGTCTGAAACGAATGGATGCACATATTTACACGTAGCTCCTGCCTTCATTTCGAATTCACTGCACGCTTGCAATGGAACATAAAATATACAATAAACATGCAAAATGCAATCAATCGATTTGCTTGTATCACATGTTGGCGTATAAAATATAATACGTATACCAAAAACATGCATTCGTTAATTGTTATTGGACCAACAATATTAATATTATAGAAAACATACGCCTACATTTGCTTCACTCGAATGCAGTTATTGGTATATTAGAAAAATAAAATTAATCTCCTCGAATCTAAGTGACTTTTTGTAATTTGAAACTGGACTTATATCCCACAAATTAATGCAAATTGTTTAAATATATTTAGTAAAGTTTCCTCATTAACTCCTGATATTTATTAAACAATATTATTACTATAAATTTATGAAATAACTAACAGAAATGTCATGATTCGAAGATTTTCTAAATTACATATACCGTCCTATCAATGTATATAAGATGTGAAAAAATGCGTTTGTAAAGCAATTAAATAATCCATATAAGGAGTGAACACCTGCGTTTGTAAAGCAATTGAATAATCCATATAAGGAGTGAACACCTGCGCTTATAAAGCAATATACAATCCATATAAGGAATGTACACCTGCGTTTGTA
>JAFMTC010014004.1:2977708-3028908 GCA_018845635.1 Nicrophorus orbicollis | reverse complement strand
GTTTGTGAAGCAATTCAATAAACCAAATAAGGAGTGAACACCTGCGTTTGTATAGCAATTAAATAATCCATATAAGGAGTGAACACCTGCGTTTATAAAGCAATAAACAATCCATAAAAGGAATGTACACCTGCATTTGTAAAGCAATTAAATAATCCATATAATGAATTAACACATGCTCTAGCAGTTGCGTTTCTATACCTGCACAAATGGTCTATATTTCTTTACAAAGTTTATACAAACACATACGAGTAACTTGCCAAGTAATTTATAAATACTCGACATGTATTGAGTAGCCTCAATTCAATAAAATACTCTACGATCACAAGAAAAGAGTAATTATTTCTGATTAACATTGTATTTTTGTATTTGCAGACTATTGAAACTGGTTGTTATATTCGTTTAAACAAATTAATTTCATAATTTGACGAGAAAGTAATTTTCAGAAATTTGTAAACGATTGTTATTTATTAATTTTGAATAGAAACTAATGTGATACTATTTCAAGCTATAAATGGAACACAGAATTGCACAAGCATCTGACGTGAGAAATAGATATACTCTGTAATGCAGGCAGCCCTGTTTCTGAAAATACTAGTGGGAGTTTAAATGGGAAGGAAATCGAAGGAACCTGATAGAATATTCAAGACGAACGTATCTGAACGTTGGTGAAAATCTATTAGATAAAAAGCATTCGCAGGTGTTTTCAGTTTGAGATTGAAAGCTGAAAATAGGGATATCGGAAAAGTGTTAAATTAGTTCTGATTCGACGTAAAAATTTAAACCGTTCTTGAATGTATTTCCATGAAGCAATCAAAAACGAATGAAGTGGTAAACCGAAAACAACAACAATTCTATATAAATAAAAATAGGGTAGAAAGACTTGGTCAATAGCTCTTTTGTAGTTGTTGTTGTAATAAATGTTATTAAATTATATTTACAATTATAAACAATAGGAAAATTGTAAAAATTAACAAGTTTATACAATTATCTAACTGATCAAAAATAACAATATTAAACCAATTGAAACGAAGATTTAGAAACTGGTTGTATGAAATTCTTTGTCACCAATTCTTTGTTACCAATTTCATCTAGTCATTGGACTATTTGCAACGAATTGTATAGAAACATAAAATTGTAACCCAATCAAAAATTGAAATATGCATCGTTACGTTTTGATTAAATAAATATTTGATTTTCTTTGAAATAAATGAATATTTCGTTTTATCAAACGATGAAATATTCAAATTGTTTCATTCAAATCCAATAATAAGAAATGCGATTTGGAAAGGAATATTCATAAAAGTTAATCAACGCAAATATTTGGATTTCCTTTCCAAATAAAGGTGTCAGATCTAATGCAATTTACGTTCGCGTATTTTTATCAACGTAAACTGTTGAGTGAAATTTCAAGAATTGGAATTAACATCAAATTTTGATGCGGAATTGTATATTAAAACAAGCTTAAGAAAGATGTAGTAAATTTATTAATTTATTTTGTTATTGGAGAGATTGTATAATCTAACAATTAGCTGAACGTTGGGAACCTCTGACCGTGCAAATCCATGTCAGTGAACACCTATTCAAATGCAGCGTGCACGCAATAATCAATACATAATAAACTTATAATTATAATAATGGCACCTTTACATAATGCAATTTACTAACGCTGTAAGCTTTTATGTTCCTAAATAAACTGTTGTTATGAGCACAAGTTTTTAATAAAGAATGAGAATTCCCTACAAAACACGTTGAAAAATACACGGTGAATCCAAATATAACTTATTCGTAGAATACGTTAAGCTATAAATCTTTATTGTTTTTTTTTACTATGTTTACTGGCTTATAATTGCTGGATAGTTCTATATTTTCTGTTGCAAATAGCGTTATTTATAAACTAAATAAATGAGAAACCAGTTTAAGTTTTTAAGAACATTAAGTATGAAATGACCGATTTTGAACTCTAAAAATGAGTATAATCCTTTAATAATGAATGAGTTTTTCCTATAAAACGCAGTGAATTCCAAATATACCTTATTCGTAGACCAAATTACGCTATAAATCTTTAATATTTTCTTTACTACGTTGTAATTATATTAGTTTGCAATTGCTACTATTTCAAGATTGATATTTGTAAAGTTTCTGTTTCAAACAGTGTTATTTATAATTTCAACTAAATAAATGTTTTTCAGTTTAAGTTCTTAAGAACATTAAGTATGAAATAACCGATTTTTAACTGATTACATATCAATTAGAACTCATTTATCAAAGCTTTTTAATCTGAGACATATGTTTCTAATGATTCAATATTATTGGAACAGTAACATCAAACCTTATCCATAATTCACTTGTGGTTTAAGATGTATCCACTTCAACTGCTGCTTTCATCAGCTCATCATTTTCCACCCTGATATTTCATTAAGAATATCAAAATCTTCGGATCGGAACTTCTTAAAACATCGAAATTCTCATTCATTCTTGATTCTTTGAGAAGTCGTTAGTTTAAGATGTCTTCGTTAACTTCGATAAAAAGAATTTTTTGTTTGAACGTAATTTATAAAATTTATTTTGCAATACGTAACTCCAATGAGAAGTACAAAGCCAAACATGCGTATAAAAGTCTGTTGAAGTATTTTCATAACAACTGTCAAAGTGAAATGTCAGAAATACAATTATGTCAAATTTGTATAATGATTAAATAGTTAATTAATTAAATAAATGCATTGAATGTATTTGATAATTATATAACAAAAGAATCATCTTTTTCTCCTGTGAGATATTGTATAAAAATAATACAATAAAATTCTCATCTTTTTGATCATCTGTCATTTTGACAGTTTTTAATATTAAATAATTGAAATCGGTATGAAAAAGTTAAATAATATTTATAGACCATTTCATTTCTTATTACCTTTTAACAGGTATTTATTCATTTGAGACAAGATTGCATAGGTATTTACAATTAGAGTACAGATGATTATGGTTTTTAAGCATTATTATCAAAAATAAGGGAGAGGTTTAGCTCTAATTTTGACGCTAAGATAGACATATTTATAATTCATTTATTCGATATTCCACACTTCCTCGTTATTAAGTTAGTGTGACAACGGGACCCGTTCAAACGCCCGACATTAGACTTCCCGTCAATCATTTGCCCGACATTCATTAGCCCGACTGTATTGAACGCCCGACATGCGTTAGCCCGACTGCATCGAATTCCCGACATCAATTAGCCCGACTATATCAAATTCCCGACATTCGTTATCGCGAACATTTTATTAGATTTTGAATGTTGTGCAACGATGATGTTAAACAGTGACAACACTGTACGCTGCGTGTCTTAAACAAACATGCTAAATTCATGCCAATTGAGGAAATAAGCGAGAGAAGGAAGAAAATAGTTGAGTAAAAGATGAAATAGTTGTGAATTTCTTCACCACTGACACTTTCAACAATGCAAGTTTCCACCCCAAATAACGTTTATGTAATTATATAACAAATATAAAAAGACTCTATTGATTATAAATTTATTATTGTATGAACTAGGTCAAGTATACTAATTCAATTATAAAAAAGTGCAGATATTACTGACCATTGAGTTGCGTTATTCTAGATATATATAATACGGGGAAGCAATTTAAACAGTTCTATTTTTAACAATTCGATTCTAATAAAGCTGCTTAACTTTTCCTCCTGGATTTGTACGAAACTAGATTGTGTAGAGTTTGAAGAAGTTCTGAATTGTGAGAGAGAAAAGACCACTTAAATAATTCCAAACGATTCAGAAGAGTTTCGAACGATCGGATTAAAGTTGTATGCAATTAAATATTGAATCGACTTAAAGAATGTATATATTTTATAAGTATATGATGGTATAAAAGTATAAAAGAAATTGATCATAATTTAAACGGAAATAATGCTTACAAAAAGGAAGAAAGATATTTGCTTTTAATTTGCGTAAAATTTAATAACATTTTTTAATATATAATTGTAATTTATTAGACGAAATATGTAAATAAACTGCAAGAAAATAACGTAACAATTCTATATAAATTAAATACAAATGGAAAGGGCAATGCTTTTTCAATTTAATTCAATATTTCCTTTGTAAATAATCATTTCAAATATCAAATAAGGTAAGTTCACGTGTATGTAGAGTGAATTTGAAATTGAAGTATATTGCTGCTGCGTGTTGGAATTCAATACGATTTGGAAATGTGAGCATTCCCAAGCTCGTTACATGCAAAACTGAAATTATTTGAAGCATTTAATCCAATTGAAAATGCGAGTGGCATATAAAATATATTAAATCTATTGATCTACTCTGCTTAACATAGTTATTTTTTTCTTGATTTAATTTCAGGTACGCCACTTCACATGCAAGACCGACGTATTGTAATGTGTGTCGAGACGCCCTCAGCGGCGTCACAAGTCACGGCCTAAGTTGTGAAGTATGCAAGTGCAAAGTGCACAAAAGATGCGCTGCAAAGGCCATCAACAATTGCAAATGGACGACCCTTGCTTCAGTTGGAAAAGATATTATAGAAGACAGCGATGGGGTAAGCATATTTGTATGATATTTAGTGGTATGATAACATAATCTCATTGATTTTGATGTGCATTTGTAGTCAGTAATTTGCTGAAATAGTATTTCTAGAAGCTTGGTAAACTATTGGATGGTTTGGAAAGTTATTTCGTTTTTTCGGAGAGAGTGAAAGACTTAATAAGAGTTTTCGTGTATAAATATTTTTGTGAATTATGTTTGGTCCAATGTCTTTCTGGAAATACCATAATTCCAGGCTAATAAAACTTCTAATCTTTGCTTGCAAAAAAAACTGATCTCATTTGAAGTTTCTGAAAATAATTGTAGAGGCCGGAACAAGTAACAATCCGAAAGTGTCATATCTGGAGAATATGATTCGATTCAAAAAACTGATCATTTCTTGATGTTTGAGAAGCGAATCATAAAAGTCCATGTGACGGAATAACTTTCTTTCAGTCAAAGAATCCATAGGTAGAGTTTTGAAATTAAATCAAGTTTCACGTGATCGTGTACGTTCAAATTCAATACATTTAATATCAAAGTGATCTCATAAGTCTATATTTTGTGTTCATTAGCTTCAAATGTCCTCTCAGAACATGGTACATCTTCAACATCAAAATTGCCAGAACGAAATTTTGCATACCAATTTTAGCACTCGCATCCTTTCAACACATCTTCTCCATTCACATCGAATTTTCTCTTGCTTGAACAGCATTTTTATATTGTTGATACTAAAATAGTAATACCTCGCTTTACGGCCTAGATACGTTCAACGAAACTTGGCCGCAAAGCGAAAAGCCGTATAACGAATCAATTATTGCGCTTGCGCATGATTGGCAACATATCGACATGGAAAAGAGTTTTTTTTGTCGTTATAGCGAAACATTTTAGGCCGTAAATCGAAAGCCTTAATTGAAGATGGCCGTTATAGCGAAATGCCGTATAAAGAGCGGCCGTATGGCGAGGTATGGGTGTATATGCCAAAAATGCTTCTTTCGATTTTGCATACTTGATAGGACACCAAACAAAATCTATTGTGCAGAATTAATCAAGCTTTTTCACAAACAATGTTTGCTATATAGGCTGTTAAAATATATAGTAATATAGTATAAGTCTGGAGTTGTATATGTAAAAAATGCAATTAAGGCCTTTGTTCAGAAAAACCGAAATTACTTTCCGAACCAACGAATAATTCAAAAGGATTGTTAGAATTATGATAATTAAATCGTCGCAAATGTTGAGTGTATTCAATGGCACTTAGTAACATCAGATTATAATTACAATTAGGATTGTAATTGTAAATCTGAAGATAAACGTTTTGAGATTTAATCGATTCGACCCAATTTGGAAACACGAGTTTCAATGAAGATCAACCTTGATGTTGCAGAACATAACAATGCCGCACCAATGGATGGAAGGCAACCTTCCTGTTTCCGCCAAATGTGCCGTGTGCGATAAAAATTGCGGCTCAGTGCTCAGGTGAGTCTAAACATCGACCTTTCTCGTTACATGTTTTTGCCACTCTTATTAGTGTGGCCTATTTCCACAAATGCATGAAAACAATGCTGTTACTCTACATGTTTTCAAAATAAAATTCGTAGGAACATTGCATACAAAACATAATAAAATTTAATAATTTACAATATTTAAACTAATTGAAATTAAACGTACAATTCATAAAATGGAACATTGTATTTTGACGCATTTCAGGAAAAATTTCAATATAATCATATTTTGTAATTTTCAATGTTTAAACTAATTACATATAAAACATTTTCAGCAACTAAAAATGGTAAAGTCAATAGAACTATCAATGCAACTGCAATTGAGAAAAGTTTTAAGAGATTAAAATAAATCGACTTGAACTATATAATCAATTAGTTTGAGTCAACAATTTCAGGTCATTTTCTAGTTTGTCCAGTCACTATCTATTTTCTTATAATATACTTGTTTCTTGGCTTTCCAAGAATGTAACACAAAAAAATAAACGGGTTTAAGACTAATTTGAAGAAGA
This sequence comes from Nicrophorus orbicollis, assembly GCA_018845635.1. NCBI lineage: Eukaryota > Metazoa > Arthropoda > Insecta > Coleoptera > Silphidae > Nicrophorus > Nicrophorus orbicollis. The sequence goes on along the minus strand of JAFMTC010014004.1, from coordinate 3,022,351 downwards.
AATTGCCGAAAATAAATCTACAATAATTGGTTTCCAAATGTTCTAAAATGTTTTCTTCACATTTTTCTTTCTGTTTCATAATTCCTTTACTAAATCCGCATAATTTGCCACGATTTTAGCTCTATTTCAAGTTCTTCCACTTACTTTCTAAATCACTTCTTTCAGTTCTGGGTTGTCCATGTTCTTAAATAATTGAAAAATACTTTGTATTTAAACTTATATCTTGTATACTTTGGCCAATCAATGAATTAATATTCAAATAATTAATTTTGTGTGGATTTTCTGCTTTTTTTTAGATTATCTAACACCAAATAATTAAACAATATTAGAAATAAAATGCTGTTATTTACAGTAAATAGTTTGTCAGAATTATAAATTTTATCATTAATATTATTGTCTTAAGTTATTCAGTTTAATTATTTGAGAAAAAATACAATAGAAAGTCCCTTTTTTTTAGTTAAATCCCTTTTCAATTCAATAAAATATTCAGCACTTCTTTAAACGCCATTTAATTCAATTTTAATCCAAATACTTATTTACAACACCCTTCTGAAATCTTTTAAGCTGCTTTGTTACGGCACCGCAGACTCTATAGCAGTATACAGCATCTTCCTCGGCATTTCCTAATGCATTTTAATGTTACCCCACTGAATTACGTGCACTATGTAACAAATGGATACAGTTATTCTTCATTCAAAGTCTAACAACATTGTCTACACTACATAGTAAATTATGTAATACGCTCTTCCTTTATCATGAAATAAAGCTACAATTGAATTGTTTTCTCAATGCTGTGAACATCCAATTTAATTTTAAGACTAAAATCAATCTCATGCGTAAAGCTTTTTAATCAAAATATAACAATTCATGTGAAAAATTTCATATTGTATTTATAACCAAAAAAAAACAAACCAAAATGCGTATTATTTACATTTTGTATATGATTCATTACATTTCAAAATGTATTTTTGTTCAAATGTTTACATAAATATCCTGTTTTTCAAATATTCGTTTTTTGCAAATATATGCATTTTCCATAAAATTTTGTTATTTTTTTAACTAGAACTAAATTCGCGTTTTGTTTATTTATTCAAAAGCTGATAAATTTATAATACATTTATTACGAAGTTTCAGAATATAAAATGCTTTAAAATTTACAGAAAAAGTACGTTTTACGTAAATTAATGAATTCGGAAAAGTTGATTATGAATGGTTAATGATGAAACTGCAGTGGTACTTCGATATACGAGTGCCCTAATAACGAGTGTTTTGGGATACGAGCGATATTTTGCTTTGAGATGAGAGCAAGATTTGAGATACGAGGAATCGCACACGACCCCCAACATGCTTTGAGATACGAGCAATTTAACATACGAACAAGGTTACGGAACGAATTAAACTCCTATGTAGAAGTACCACTGTATAAGTATAAGTTTCGTCCAACCTTATTGAAATCTTATCATCTTAAACTAAAGTAGTAACAATTATATAAATGCAATTACGAAATTATGAACTATTTTTGTACATACATTTTTTGTAATTTATTTAAATAACAGTTTCAGTAACTCAATTCCTTATTATAACTGTTGGTTTAGATAATACATAAAGTTCTAATAAATTGAAAATAAGTACAAAAAAATGTGATATAAAGCTTCAAAATTTGCAGAAAAAGCACGTTTTACCTAATTAATAGTTAACTAATAAAATTCGAAAAAAAATGATTATGAATGGTAAAGAAATAAAACAATAAACAAATAAATCATTTTGTGCAACATTTACAAGTTTGAAATTTAGTCACATTTAATTTAAAATCTATTTAGTAATTATAAAAATACGAATGTTATTACGAACTATTTATGTATAAACAAAATATATATATTTATTTATGATTTAGATTAGAGTTCGTTGACTCAATTGCTGAATATAACTTTTGGTGTAGATAAAACGCAAAGTTTGAATAAAGTGAAAACAAGAACAAATACAGAAGCTCTCTTGTTTCGGGGAAAGTTTGTATCGACTAAAAGAGGATGTTGTTCACCGTTGTTTACCTTTCTGTTGCAACTTTGCAAGAACGCTTTTAATTACTTACAGCCTAAATCAAATCCGAACCCTCATCCGACCATCCAGGATGCCGCAAGAGATTCAAGTTTATAATTAAGTTATGTACCCAGATCCAACACACTCATCACTTTACACGTGCTGAATCTGGAAAGAGGAAAATAATTATAAATAAAAAATCAGGTTAAATTATGTTTAATTAATTATTGATTATTTGATCATCGTCCGAATCACGTTAATTGAACGCTCTTAATACTATACATAATTTTCAATTATAAATACGACGAAATGTTATTTGTATGAAATATGTCGAAACATTAATTTCGTTCGATGCCTGAATTGTTTATTTATCAGTAATGATGCAGGAGCGAGGGAGAATGTATTGCAGAATGTGCCTGCAAATTGGCTTATGCGAATTTCAATCGTGCGGTGCTCGGAGCAATGGAGCGTGGTGGCTCTCTATTGAATATCTGTCGGACGAATGAAGTTATTGGAATTTAACTGTAGCTCGTCATTGTAACCCGTCCATTCCTGTCCATCCATTCGGAGCAAAAGATTCCACGCGAAATATGCGCTCGGCATTGAATTAAAAGGGGTGCATTTCCGACGTTTTCCAGCTTCGCCGTGTAATTGCATTTCCAATTGGCCCCAGAGTCTCCATTATTCAAACTAGAGTTGACCACCCTACACCCTCCGCCTTACTCCTATAATCGATAAAACATATTTAGGCCGAACCTTTGTTTGTTTGCAACGATGGAAATAAAACGCGAATGTTATATTTTGCGGCATTAGGTCACTGAAAGCACGGAACAGGAAACCTGACGAAAGTTGCTAAAAAGTTTTTAATTTTACATAATAGGAGATGGAATATACAAATATATTGATGTATTGCTCTGTCTCGGGGATGGATTTCTGGACACAGTGGAATGATGTCGTTGTTGAATCTTAGTGAATGAAAGTCGATGAATGGTCGTGTCCCTCTAGATTATCTCGTAGTTCCGTCTTTGTGGAGTCTTTGTCGGGTTTATGAATATCATATGCGAATATTCTAAGTAGTTTTATTGTACAGTTGAGTGTTTTTATGGAGAAGTCAATGATATAAGTTTTGATCTCCTGTTTTATTAACTAAGAGTTACATTCTTCGCTTAAGTTACTCTTTAGCCCCCCAGCTAAGACTGTTCTTCGAAGACTCTCCTTCGAAGATGGTCATTCAAAGACTAAATTATATTACACAAAAATCTATCCATTTCAAAAAGGGCCTAAGTGGGCAACGGACATGCATTTTAAGTGCTTGAGGTTAACAGTTTGTTTATCTCAGTTTTATGGCCTACCCAAATATGAGTGGACACCGTACCTTGTGGTGACAAAAACCACGTTGTTGGAAATATTCCACAAGCTAGTCCAAATAATCACGTACAAGTATCCGTTTGTATATTTCATGGATACGTAACAATTGTTAAGAAGGATGTAGGACTACGGGATATACATAACAATAATATAATAAACAATAATAAAGTGGTCGGACACGACAGAATATTGAGATGTTTATTCTCATTTGTGGAGACTAGAACTATGTTGTCAGTTAGCTTTCCTAACTAATACTATATTTATTCTTTGGACAAAATACATATTAGAAATGTAAAATAAACTAGGTGGGAGTTACTAATCGGTTAAATAGATGCTGATCTTGAGGATACACATAGGTTCGTCGACAGAAGTCCGTCCGTGTTGCAATTCATCTACTCTGCAACTTCTAGTAGTAACTATAGGTGCATATGCTAAATGCATATCGAATTTGAATGTACGGTATAGTTTAAATATAATTATAATTGATGGTCACAACAGTATTTTATATACATTAATACCGTATTTTAAATACAGTATTAACACAATATATTTGCTTATTATTAACTTAACAATATTTATTAATAGTTTATGATTTTTGGTGTTTTAAGCTCTAAATGAGATCTTATTGTATTTCAATTAAATCTCGTAAAAATTTCATAACATAATTTAAATATAAAATGAATTTAATTTTATTGCAATAGTTGTACATTGATTGCAATAAATAATAATTACATTTATTGCAACAACAACTACAAGAAAAGTATAATCTCGATACAAAAGTAATAAAGATATACAAAGAAAATGAAAATGAAATATAATGCTGAAAAGAGCCTTTCTTCCCAATTATTAATATTGATCACAATCAAATCAAGTTTATGTTACGATAGATTTAATCTCATATAGACTATTTTATATAGCCAATTATGTGATGTTTTTAGAGGAAAAGTTTAGTTTAATTACTTTTATATGCAAATAATATTTATTAACTTTTCATTAATCGTAATTACTTTTTCAAAAATCAAGTTCAAATTGACTGGTTTTGGTGAAAAACACTAAATAATCATTATTCACTTTTCATTAGTCGTAATTAGCACTTCAAAAATCAAGTTCAAATTGACTGGTTTTGATGAAAAACGCTAAGTAATCGTTGGTAACTTTTCATTAATCATCATTAACTTTTCTAAAATCAAGTTCATATACTGCTCTTGATGCAAAACGCTAAATAATCATTATTAACTTTTCATTAATCGTAATTCACTTTTGAAAAATCAAGTTTAAATTGACTGGTTTTGGTACAAAACGCTAAATAATAATTATTCACTTTTCATTAATCGTAATTGGCACTTCAAAAATCAAGTTTAAGTTGACGGGGTTTGGTGCAAAACACTAAATATTCAATATTAACTTTTCATTACTTTTTATTAACTTTTGAAAAATCAGTTCTAATTGACTGCTTTTGACGCAAAAACCGATATTTTCGTTATACTTTATTATTTTACAAAGCGTCTGAGGTTCACAAAAAGATATGTAAAGTTTATAATACTAATTGCTTATTCTTATTTCTTATTGTCGAACTACGATGACTGATAAAAAATTAAACAATACTGTATATATTTCTCTTTAGTTTCGTCATATATTTTTAAGCCTGAATGAATATTTGAAGATTGCAAGGGGTTTGTGAAAATCATGTTATAAATTATAAAACACGCTGTGACCAATTTGATGTCAGATACACGTACCAGGAGGGTTTTCTTACAATTCTCGGAGGGTTTCATATAAAACCCAAAGCATTCAATAATGCAACAAGTAATTTATTGGGTAAATATGTCACTGCTATTACTGCCTTCGACGGATAAACATGAAATCGAAGAACATAAAATTTTAAAAGAGTGTAAGGCAGTGTGGATTTGATCTAACATAATAGGAATAATCTCTTAACATACATTTAGAATTCAATTAACCAAAATTGCTCTACCCTCTAAATTTTAATAATTTCAATCAATTTGGAAATTTTTGGCAGAAAGACTTGGGTCGATAATCAAAGATCTTTGTGTTCTATAAAAATTGGAAATTTCACATACAACAAATATAAGGATTATTCCCCAACAGTGCGGATTTGATCTAATATAAAAATAGGAATATAATCACTTAACATTGAAATTCTAGTAATAAAAATGTGAAATTTCATGATGATTGTAATACGAATGTTTATAGGGATTCTTTGTAAAACACGTGTTTATTGTTTGATTCCTTCCAGATTGCAAGATTGGAGGTGTCTGTGGTGCAGAACTACGGTCCACACGCAATGCCGACCGAATTTAGCGGCGGCTTGTCCGTTGGGGGTGGCGAGGGTCAGCGTCGTGCCCCCCACGGCTTTACATTCAATTCAGGACGAAGCCTGGGAGGCGGTCAGACCCCAAGCCTCATCCCCCCTTCTGGTTTTCGTCAATTCCAAATCCGGTGAGAGATGCAATACATTTCGAGAGAGAAAAAAACCCTACACTCAGGAAATCATATATAGCGCACGCAATTACGTCCTGTTTCTGCTACTTTAATTGAGCTTTCATTCCCCATGCACCTCTCATCCTGAGGCTGTGGCTTTAAAAGTTAACGTTTTTTTTTAATGAGAAATTCAAATTGTATGCTTTCAAAAGCTGCGGTTTCAATTTATATTTTAATTTTATCAAATTATAACGATTTTTGCTTGTAATTAAAAGCAAATATTATTTTAAATTATAAACAAATTATTTAATCATTTTAGAGGATTTGATTTATTACAGTATTGGTATTACATTAATTTAAAAAAAAAAATATTTTTGAGTAGTAATTTTCATTTAATTATTAAATGTTTCATAATTTGAGTAAATAACTAGTCTACGTATTCTATAGTATTTCATTATACGAAAGGAGACTGAAATATAATGCGGTAAGGTCAATAATAGGATTATGTTAGATGAACAATGAAAATGGTTTGAAACAAAGATCGCAAGACATTAAAAAAAGATAGTAATTTCAAGAACAAACAGGCATTGGGATTACAACCATTCTGAGGCGAGGGTAAAGCATCAAAGAAGGATCAAAGGTGAAACTTTGAAAGCTTGCATTCGCATCAAATTCATTCAATGTGAAATCAAGCATTAATTTAATCTAGGTACCTCCAGATATTTGCTTTGAATGATTTTCTATTGTTCTCGTTGTGTTTATTTCTACAAACTATACAAGTTTCATCAACGATTAAAAGTATCTCTTCCGCAATCATATTTCAATTTAGGAAACAAAGAAAAGATCTAATAATAAATATATATACTTTCCATAAGTGATTGTCTTCATATTCCTTTAGTTATTGTACTTACAATTTAAATTAATATAAGTTCAATCATTCGGGAATAGTACCTTTCTTATAGTAATGATGTATATACAAAAAAATATATTATAAAAATTGTTATACTATTGAAGGTGATAACCAGGGGGTGAAATTCTTGAGACGATTCAAGCAGCTACTTAATCCAGCCCAAGTATTTGATCTGATCTCGACGGGTCCTCGTTTGGGGCTGAGACTGTTCAGACATTTCGATCCTTTCCGGATATTGGTTTGCAGCGGAGACGGATCCGTTGGATGGGTTCTGTCGGAAATTGATAAACTTGATATGCACGTAAGTTACGCAATTTGGTTAACTGTCTAATTCGCATTCTGTGTTGTTGACTCTTTTATAAATACGAATAGAAACAATGTCAAGTGGCTGTTCTGCCGTTGGGAACCGGCAACGATTTGGCTCGGGTCTTAGGATGGGGCTCGTCCTGCGACGACGACACACATCTCCCCCAACTGCTAGAGAAATACGAAAAAGCCAGCACAAAGATATTGGACCGTTGGAGTATCATGACATTCGAGCGTACAATAGCGATGCCGAAACTATCGTTGACACCCGGACAAGGGGAAGGCGTTCTTCATACTCAGATACTACAGTACGAAGATACTTTGGTCCTGCATTTACAGAATATTTTGCAATCCGATGAGACTTCTGTGGTGTTGACATCCGCTAAAAGGTTGTGCGAAACCGTTAAAGATTTCGTCACGCAGGTCGGGGAAAGTTCTTTGACGCACGGCGACGACCATTTGATTAAGAAGTGCGACATCCTCCAACAGAAACTGGATATGCTGTTGCAAACATTGACTAGTGAACAAATCGACGCTATGAACATTGAATATGATGAAGAGGATAATCCGAAAGCCAACGATACGGAGAGTGAAATGTCGTTCGAGAAGCGTTCAGAGAAATCGGAAAAGGATTTGAGCAATTTCAATTTTCGGAAACATCGTCGGACTTCTAGGTTCGTGGAACGCGAAAAGGACGCATTAATTCTGAGGGCGAACAGTTTGAAGAGAGCTATTCGAAATCTGGTCGAACACACGGAGCAAGCTGTTGACGATCAAAATAAACATACCGAAGAAATTGTTATCCCAACTGTCAACATATCCCTGAGCTCTGATCTGGACGATAATAAAATGGACAATCTGAAGGTGTTGCCTACGATTGATTCGGGATCAAATTCGGACATCAGCTCGTGCCCAACTCCCAGCAGCCAAACTAGTGTATTGACGACCAGATTAGTAAATCTCTCTCCGTTGCCTGATATTCGCAGGGATTCTGCAATCGATGACACCGATTTGCTAGACTTACCCGCACCGCCGGACTTTGCAGACAGCCGAAGGGCGAGCCAAATTCAGCAAGGGTACATGTATTAGCGATAACTAATCTTGATCTATTACTAAACATTGCTTTCTCGTGATTCTAGTGTCGCCGCAGACATAACGGAGCAAATCTTACTTGAAACGTGCCAAACTCTGACCAAAGAAATAACTGAGAATCTCACAAAAGACTCGATATACAAGAAATATTCGGACGATGGAAAAGTGCCAAATAAGCCCATCAGGTCGACCACTGAAGAAGAACTAACGAAAGAAACCGAAGCATTCCAACATTACGACGAAGACAAGGAATGCAGCAGCATTCTTTCTGCTATTTCCAACGAAGAAGCAAGTATAGTTTCCGAAATTGCTGATCATAAATCATTTTGTCCTCTAAAGGACAGCGACGGTGAGGATATGAACGGACATATAGGTCACATCGATTCACCAGAAACTGATACAAACCCTAATTCAGATGCTCTTCCAGGTGATTCCTTGCTTGAGGACATCAGTTCGATGCTCGGTAGGTTTTGAATGAATAAATTTGTTTACTAAAGAAGCAAGTCATTGATATTATTTCAGGAAACGATATGTACGGCTTAGATTTGGACAGCATTGAGAATACTTACACCGATGACACAGCTATGCAGACGGGAGAAACGGGAGAACGAAGGCGTAGTTTCAGGAAGAATTCTATGGATCGAAAACGAAGACCCTCAAGACCAAAAATCGAAGATGAGGCAACGCAATTCGGCTTCGAAAATCGTGCGTTCATGTCGCAGCACGTTTACTTGGAAAACTGCAACGAACACGAACCTATACGGTACTGTAGCTTAGCGAAATTTGTGGAAGGCAACGACATTGCCAGGCGTTCCTTTAAACGCAAACCGACAACGAAACTAACGAAAACCGAAGTGAACGTGAGCAGACAGAGTATTTTGCTGGAGGAAAACGAAAACAGCAGGGGCTCTAAGAGCAGTTTAAATAAAATCGAATTAGAATTGAACGAAACCAAACAAGATAAATCCGCCGAGGATCCGATATTTCCACAAGTGAGCGTAGTGGTGGAGCCGCCTTCACCGGAAATCAATGAAGCCGTGAGGGCTCAGAGGTGCGATAAAATTTGTATAGAAATCGAGCCTGATTACGATATTAAGAATCTCTTGACTAAAAGTGAAATATCAACGAGCGACGTAACCAGCAATAACAGTTCAAACTCGAACTTGCTTGGAATAGACAATGAGAATTTTTTGACTTGTTCACCCGCAGCCACCAGACGGATATCCTGCTGCAGCATGTTAAATCCCAACGAGGCAGCTGCAATTGCTGCTGCTGCTGCGGCCACAACAAAATGTTTTATGGATCAGGACAAGCAGCGTGACAAGAGGGAGGATAGAGAAAATGAAAATAGAAAATTGCCAATCATTAATCCATTAGTACGATTGCCTTCGTGGCCTAGTGAGTATATTGTTTTGAGATGTGTTGATGCGTTATCATATTCGATTTTTTTAGATGTGAGTTCAGGGGCGGGCTTTATAAGTAAATGCCTCTTGGCAAACGCGGATACTTTATGTGCAGCAGTCAGCCCTCTTATTGATCCAGATGAAACCCTTCTAGAGGGATTTTCAGAAGTTTCCGTATTGAATAACTATTTCGGGATAGGTATCGACGCTAAAATTTCGTTAGATTTCCATCTTAAACGAGAGGAACATCCCGAGAAATGTAGATCACGTGCGAAGAATTACATGTGGTACGGTGTGTTGGGCAGCAAGCAGTTCTTACAGAAGACGTACAAGAATCTTGAGCAAAGGGTGCAACTGGAATGCGATGGCCAACGCATTCCATTGCCGCATCTGCAAGGCATTGTTATCTTAAATATTCCAAGGTTTTTATGAAATTATCATACATAAATTGTATCTAATATCTTTATTTTTGATTTAGTTTCATGGGCGGGATAAATTTCTGGGGTGGAACCAAGGAAGGCGATATCTTTTTGGCGCCGTCTTTCGATGACAAAATTTTAGAAGTAGTAGCTGTTTTTGGCTCCGTGCAGATGGCCGCTTCGAGATTAATTAATCTTCAACATCACAGAATCGCCCAGTGTCAGAGCATCCAAATTAACATTTTAGGTGATGAGGGTGTCCCGGTTCAAGTGGACGGAGAGGCTTGGATACAACCGCCGGGAATTATAAGAATCCTGCATAAAAACCGAATGCAAATGTTGTGCAGGAATAGGGCTCTGGAGAACTCATTGAAATCGTGGGAAGAGAAGCAGAGGCAGAGCATCGCAGCGCAAGGTAGCAAACCTCGACCATCGATATCAGCACACGACAAGGCTCGCTCGAGTCTAACGAGGCAAAGTATGCCCGTACATGAGAAATCTTTCTTGGGCGTTCACATCGAGAAAATCAGGCAGCATTCGTTCAGTGGACCAGTCGTTAGTCATGAACCCAGACATTCCACTGTAACTTTTGTCGAAAAACCGATGTCCGGCAGGGAACCAGATATTCTGTTCTCCGAAGAGGAGCATCATTTACTAATCAGTTTCATCGAATGCGCAACGACTTTATCGAAATGGATGAAGATTTTAGCGATTAGTTATAGCCTTGAGTCGGATCTGTATAGTTTAGCAACAAAAACCGATAAATGCATGGAGCACATTCATCCGAATGGCAGGATATTGACGGGACCGGCACTCCGCGGTGAATTCACCAAACTGGTAGCTGCAGTGAAAACGTTGTACGAAGAGAGTTGTTGTTTACTGCATGATCGTGGCGATAAATTGAAACTTCGAGACGATCTGGAGAACAAGCTGAGCGCCAGTTTGGCAAACACCGAATTGGAATTGAAGAAATGTGTCATGTACGAAACGCCGAACGGAACTTTCGTATACTTGCAACCGTTACCAGAAGATCAGGTGCGGTTACAATTTTTAATAAATTGTTTGATTCTGATTTTAACAACTTCTTTGCAGATCCAACATAAGAGGAAAGGATTGTTTTGGCTGAAATTCCGTAAACAATCATCGGCTCATGCAAGCCAATTACCGAATCGCGGCAGGGCTGGCGACGTGGCGTCTTGGGGCACTCAAGAAGTAGCTACTTGGCTTGAAACTCTTCAGCTAGCCGAGTACATCGACAGTTTTGTAAAGAACGACATCCGCGGCAGGGAGCTGCAGACGTTAGCGCGCAGAGATCTCAAAGAACTCGGCGTGACGAAGGTAGGTCACGTGAAGCGTATACTGCAAGCAATCAAGGATTTGAATCAAGGAATTTAAACTTAAGGTATTACACTTACAGTAAGCATATAAATGTTCGGTGTTTGACACTTGTCGTTGTCACTTTCGATGTATCTTCCACATTTCTCTCGTTTTTTGAATCCAAACAAATATTTTTTTATCCAAATCTCTTCCTCTTTCTATACATTTTTATTATATATCTCTTTTAGTCGTGTTGCGGAAAAAAAAACTTTACGATTACTGTGATTTAATATTTAAAAATTTAAAAACTAATGTAAAATTTGTATTTAATATTCTCGTGTTAAATTGATTATGTAATCTATTTAAATATACATATATACACATACTTAATTCAGTAACAATACTTATTCATGAAACATGGAACGAATATAAATTAATCGAGTAAAATATAATATTGAACAAATGAAGAAATTAGATCTAGATTCGACACACCTTTTCCAAAATGGAAAATTATACCTTCTGTTATTGGTATATAAAAAGCACAACGTATAAGAAACACGAACGCGTATTTATATAATATTTTCATTCTTGAAATGCGCGTTTCCCTAATTATATAAATAAGAAACATTACAATTTTGTGTAGTCTTAGATGAACCTAATATAATATATTAATTACTAAACGAAACTTATATTCTAAATATAAAGCAATTATCTATCTTAGCAATACACTGTCTCTTCATACTATGGATCGTTTTCATAAAAACTATCTATTAATACTTCTCACTCTAAATCCTACAGTGTTAAATCGTTCATAGTACTATTTAGTTTCATTATGTATTCGACTCTCTAATTTAGAATAATTTCTCTTTATTTTAGCATATGTGTTATTAAACCAGACGTTACGTAAGAAATTTTGATTTTTTGTTGCTTGTTTTGATGTTCTTACGGAATTAGAATTTAAAAAAAAAACGAAATTAAATTAAACGTTTGATATATCAATAATATTTTAATAATATATAAATTGAACAGATATTTTTGAAATGCTAGTAACATCATTGAATGTAAACGTTAAACAGATCAAAATATCTATCAACGATAATTTCACCACTTAGAATATTTGTTCTCAATTAATTGTTACGAAACTTAATACATTCATACCGAAAATAATAGTTCAAGGAAACAATAAACTAGTTGATATCAAAAAAATATATAACTATGATAATCATTGTAAATTGCCTTTTTAGGTGTTTCGTAGAATAGACTAAATTATATATATATATATACAGAAGAATATATGTCATTGATGTTGTGGTCTTTATATTTAATATGTTTATTTACAAGTTCGGATTGAAGTCTTTTCGCTAGGTTTTCTTTAATTTTTCAATTAATAATATATTAACAATCATTCCAGAAGTTCTGAACAGTAATAACTTTAAGATACTTTAACATTACAGCACAAATTTTAATATATTTATTATTGTTTTGTTTATATAAAACTTTAAATTTTGTTATAAAAATAAATTTTATTTCACGCCCAAAATATTCTAGAGACCTTTCATTATGTTTTCAATGAAAGTACTAGTAAGATCCATTGATTTGTGAAATACAAAAGTAATAGACGATATTGTTGATAAAATGAAAATTTAACGAATTCTAGATCCAAAAAAAAGCTGCATCTAATAGTTGTATCAAATAATGTAACTCTTACATTTTCCATTCATTACTGTTTCAGTCCAATTATCAAACTGTGCAAAGAAAATAGTTGATGAGAATGGCAAGAGAAGCAAATTATTTAATCGATATGAAAACAGTTCTTAAACGATATGTGGACCAAAACGGAACAAAATTAGTGAAATGCAAAATATTGTTCATGCAGAAATGATCAATAGAAATTGTAACATAATAAATGATAAACATTCCAATATTTGATTTTCATGATGTTGAAATATCGAATGCAGGTTTCGCATGAATTGGCATATGTTTTATAAATTCTATTCTATTATTAAAGACTACTGCATTAAGAAAATATTGTGAATATTACTGTGATACACAATCAATTTGCAGTCTATTTGTATGCGTACAAATATGAATTTAAAAAAAATAAAAATAATATATATACATATACACATTTATAAAAGAAAAATGCAACGGAACAACAACTGACAACTATGGACAGCAATATGATATGTATCTTTAGTTTATAATTTACATGTGTATTTCGTAATCTTAAGTTTTTTTACCATTTTTTTGATTGTAGCACACTTAGTTCATAAACTGACTTGCTGTCTTGAAACAATTGGAAATTATAAATGGAACAATGTATTCATATTATAAATATTTAAAAATAAAATATTTACCTTCATGATTTGATTTTGTTAATTACCTGTTTCCCTGAGTTGTGTTTCCCTTAATTATTATAAAAATGTAGCAAAAGCATCAGAAAAAGAATGGCAAATTAATTCAAAAATAGTTTTGCATGTAAATAAATAATTATTTCTTTCATTTCTATTTGTAAAGTATCCTTAACAATCAAATTTCTTGAGCAGAAAGACCTATGGTCTATGGATTTTTGCAGCAATAGCAAATACGTTAATATTATTATCAAATTTTATCAAATCATTGTTAAAAGATACAAAATATATTTCAATTATTTTGCTTTAATCAGAATCGTGCGTTTAGAAGCCAAATAAACACTCTAAGTTGGTATATATTCCTAAACTTTTGCCAGTTTGAAAAAAAGTTTGGGAAGCACTGGTATAAGCAGTTTGTACACATGACTCCATCTGGATATAAATAGCAGAAATTACTAAAATGAATACTAAATGAGATGATTGCAATAACATCGTATTAGATATTGGGATTTGTGATATTTAAACAATTTATTATATCAATTTTTCTAAAGAATTAAGAAATAAAATAAATTGTACTTTTAGAATGAGGTTTGCATTCGATTCTTTTCGTCGTACTCCGATTTCAAACGAAGAGTTAATTATAATTTGTGACAGCAAGTGTCTGTTGTTATTGTTTGTGATTCAGTAGATATTTGGATTCGGATTTGTGTGCAATTAATAATTATCGAGATGGGACAAGGAAAAAGTCAATTCTCTGAAGAGGAACTGCAAGATTATCAAGTATAAATAATAACAAAAAAACAATTAAAGTCATTTTGTTTAATTATGTGCTAAATTTGTTAAGTTTATAACTAATTAAATGCGCTTACAATAATTTGAAAAATGTATGTTAATTACCGTATTTGCTTTTCAGGATTTAACTTACTTCACAAAAAAAGAAGTTTTGTAGTAAGTAATAATAATTAGGGGCATGTAAAATGGATTGCTAATTATAACAAACTGTTTCAGTGCGCATCAAAAGTTCAAATCTTTAGCTCCAGAAAAAGTTGGGCATAACAAGAATGCCAAACTGCCAATGTCGAAGGTATTGATGTACCCTGAATTAGGGGTTAATCCGTTTGGTGAAAGAATATGCAAAGTGTTCAGCTCCAGTCATGATGGTGATTGCACATTTGAGGATTTCTTGGATATGATGTCTGTGTTTAGTGATGGAGCACCGAAAGCTGTAAAAGCAGAACACGCTTTTAGAATATTTGGTACATAATATTTTTGATGATTCCACAGTTTTAACATTGATGATTTCCAGACTTTGATGGTGATGATATGTTAGGAGTGTCTGACCTGCGACAAGTAGTGGAGCGTCTGATTGGATCTAATGAATTATCTGAAAACGAAATGCTGCATCTCATTCAAAATATACTTGAGGAAGCTGACTTAGACGATGATGGTGCCTTGTCGTTTGCAGAATTTGAACATATTATTGATAAATCTTCAGATTTCTCAAGGTACGATAGAACTATACATTTTATATATAATTCATTTATTTTTTGTTTCAGCGCATTTCGTATCAGACTATAATGACTCACCATTTCAGTAATTTAATTTTAATATATAGTCATTATGTTTAAATAAAACATGTATTCCATTATATTTTATTATTTTCAAAATACATCAAAGAGATTCTGTGTTATTAAAAGTTATACAAATACAATATTGAGTATTATATAATGCATTATGATTGCAAATATCCTGGTAATTTCATTCTCATAAATATCCAGGTAGTGAAAAATGATACCAAAACGCATATGAAGCCTACTGCAGTAATTAGAAGTCTATTCAATTTTGGTGTTAATGGTGAATGTATTTGGTCCAAAAGGATAAAGCCTAGGCCTCCCATCGAGAACAAGAAACTAGATGCTAATCCTTCCATAATGTATTGGCCATTTACCCTGTATGGCATGAATGCAACCTGCAATATATCATTTATATTGTTTGCAAAGAATTTTCAATAGTATTTACTGGTCTTGAATGTCCATGCTCATCAGTGGTTGATCCTACACTTGGTGGTTCCACGATTACATCATATATTATACCTACAACATAATTATTGCAATAAATTTAAGTAAGTACTTTAATTTAAATTGCAACTTACCCCCAGTCACCAAGAAGTATGAAACTAATACAATTGAAAACATAGTTTTAGCAGAAGGTTGTTGAACCCATGAGGGCTTTTTTAATTTAATGTTTGGGCATTCTAAAATTAAGTAAGGTAATGCAAATAATTGTTCCATCTTTTGCTATGATGAATACAACTCTGTTGACGTTAACAAAATATCAACACCGGTTATGACTTTAGTGGGCGAAACTTCAATAGGATCGAATAAGACTACTAGTAATTAATTTGTTTTGTTGGCAACAATGAATTTACTCTTGCTAGAAGATAATGTTATATAATTAACTTAATAGCATAATGATATATAAATTGTCAGCAAATCCTGCTAAAAATATAACTTTTTTTTATAACATTTATATTTTTTATTGTTGTAGCTTCTTCCCTCCTGGAAGAACCTTGCCTATTTTGCCTATCCTGGAGACTTCTCTTAAACGATATATGTTTAGAAAGGATATGGATTTCAGACTAGTAGTTAATCTGCTATTGGGAATTTTCTGCCAGTAATGCCTCGATTGATGTAGATTCAAATAATAAATAGGTTTAAACAGAATACATTTTTATTTTGTATAAAAATCTAAATCATGAATCAAAAACTCGAATAAGGCATCTTTACTAATTTCTAATACATCCCATGATGTTCTATTCTAATACGATATACATTAAATACAATGAAAGCATGGCATGTATGACATGCTTTCATTGAATTCCTTTATTCACGTTCAGCCTATATAAAACAATTACAATTATTAAACTGAAGTAATAACAACTATAAACTGCGTTGAAACAGTTTAACAGCGGATTTAAATAGCTCAGGGTCATAATTCTTAAGTGGCTCCACATAAGTATCTTTTAAAGGGAAATTACATAGGTGTCTGCGTATCATGAGATCCCGTCTCGCTGTCAATGCTCTCTTAAAAGGTCCAGCGCTAGCAAACAAGTTCTTTCGAATTATTTGTTTCTCCCTTAAGACTGTTTGTATTCCAGCTACGGAATGCGGCACTACCTCGGGGTTTTCTTTCATTTCTTCTTTAACAATACCGTTACTGACGGGTTTCACTCCATCTTCCTGTTTAATCTCCATATAGTCAGATTCTTTACTTGCGTTTTCCATAATTTTCGAGTTGGCATAGTCTTTATAGATTTTCTCTACCATTTTCTCGCCAGCCAAATGTACGGAAATTCCTGAATTGATTAAAACATTGGTACTCTCCCAACGACGCTTGGCGGATGTCATTGGTAAAACTCTTGGTTTCGATTCGGCTACCAGACTAGCCCAATCAACACCCAATGCATCCCCTAATCCTTTTATTCTAGCTTCTTCCTCCAACTCGTCTTCGGATATTTCTTCGAAATCTAAATCCATGTTCTCTTCCTCAATAGACTCTTCTTTAGCATGAGGTGGCGAAGGCGGTTTTTGGACTATGGGAGGTTCATCAACAGACATTGCTTCAGAAGCAACATTTTTAACATCAGCTTCATCGATTTTTTTAGGTTCATCCAGAACTTCTGGAATCTCCTCAACCCTATTTAATATTTCATCTGCATCATCGCTGATTTCGCTCAAATCGTCTGCAAGTGGCTCTTCGATGCATATTTTCTTTACATCAGATGTTTCTTCAGCAGCTGATTCTGCGGGTCTCTTGGTGGAAGATGTTTCTTTTTTAGAATCATTAACTAATGGCATAATTGCATCATGCTTTATTTCACTGGGTTCTGGTCTGATCAAAGGCGTCGGTTCCTTGCGACGACCGTCAACAATAGGATGCTCTTCTAAAACAAAAGAATGAAATTGTTTGCAAGACAATAAAATAAATATATTACCTTCTCTGTGTGATGTGGCACTTCTCGGTCTGGAAACTTCACGGTCCCGGTCCCTCCAATTTCCGCTTTCATTCCATCTTCTCCTGTCTTCATTAGGCCAACTATCAACAGGTCTATTATAATGTCTCCAGTCGTCTTCGTGTGGAGCTGGGTCGTGCTCTCTGTTTTCCCAATTTTCTCGACCTCCTTCCCAATCAAGAGGAGGCTGCGGCGGAGGTCTTCTATTCCTATCCCATTCATGTTCTTGGTAATCTTCGCCCCACTGTTCGCGTGACTTAATATTTGAAGTCGACGGAGGCGGAGGACCCCTCGTTTCATCTCTGTACCTTCTAGATTCTATATCTCTCGCATCAATCTCTCTGTCTCGCTCATCCCACAGTGGTCGCCGATCATCTGTATACTCTGTTCTTTCAATATTACTTCTTTCCTCGCTGTAGTGATCAATGTCCAAATACCTTCGATCATCATGTCTTGCTCTATCGTATGGGCTATCATATCGCTTCTCATCGTGTGGTGCAGGAGGCGGCGGCGGTGGTTGTCTATGATCATCCCGGATTCTCATATAATCTCGATCATGCTCTCTGTCGTAATTTCTATCTAAAGAACGGTCATAATTTCTATCAAGTCTTTCGTGAGATTTGCGAGATCTTGATCTATTTCTGGGAGATCTTCGACCCTGTCGTTCTTTCTCGATCGATTCCTTCCTGGCCGGTGGAATGCGATCTTGTGGTAGAGGTAATAGTCGTTCAATCCTGTCACCTGATGGCTTATCTAAACCACGGTCATCTCTGCGAGATCTATCTTTCGCTCGTCTCTCGTCGTCTTTCTTAGCCAATTCTTTTAGACGTTCGCGTTCTCTCTGCCTCTCTTGGCATCTGGCCAAAGCCTCTTCACGTTCTTTTTCCCGTGCTGCTTCTCGTTCCTCTCGAGCTTGACGACGTTCTTTTTCACGATCGCGTTCCCTGTCTCGAGAATCACGTTTATCTTTGCTACGAGAACTGGACTCCTTACGATCTTTGCTTCTGGAATCTGCTCTCTTATCATAACGTCTATCTTTCAATGGACTTGAAGCCTTCTGGGGATCTCGTTTACTGCTACTGGTGCTTCCTCGTGATCTAGTAGGAGATATTTTACGATCTCTTGAATGACTTGAATCTGGAGAACCTTTCTTTATTTTTATGTCTTTAGGCGGCCGAGATTCGCGCTTAGGAGAGCGCTCTTTCCTCTTCTCTTTCTCCCGCTCCTTCATACGTTGCCTTTCCTTTTCGCGTTCCCTCTCACGCTCCTTTTCCTTCTCGCGTTCTCGCTCTTTCTCCTTTTCCCTTTCTCGTTCTTTATCCCGTTCCTTTTCCTTTTCTCTTTCGCGATCTTTTTCTTTATTTACCTTTGGGGATGGCGTCCGATGTTTTTCCTTTCGCTCATTTACATGGCTGGGAGGGTGAGGTGATTTTGACTCTGATTTTACTTTGCTTTTAACTGGAGTTAAAGTTTTTATTTTTGGTGGGGGGGTTTGTGATAATTTCTTTGATTTTACAGGTGGAGGAGATTTTGGATGAACTTTAACCTTCATAGAACTTGAAACTGTTTTCTTTTTCTCAACTCGCACAACACTCTTTGAGGTCTTGACCACTTTAGCTTTGTGCTTCCTCCTATCATGTTCAGAGGATGAGGAACTATCTCTCTTTTTAATTTTTTTCATTTTCTTCCTTCTCGTTTCCACAGATGTCGAACTGCTTGAAGAAGATTCATCACTACTGGAGCTCGAATCAGATGAACTGCTCGAACTATCTGATGAAGGGCTGCTCTCCTTTTTAACCTTCTTCTGCTTCTTGTGTGCCTTGTTTTCCATTTTCATTTGTAGCTCTAGTTCTCTTTGCAGTTCTAAACGCCTCTTTTCCAGATCATCAGCATCTGCATCTTCTAATTCTTCAGGATTCCATTGGTGCTCCCATTCCTCACCAGGTCCTGTATGTAATCGTTTATGGGCATTATCCTTGGAATGCCTCTTCTTAGAATCGGACTGATTCTTTGCAAGCCTTTGTTTTGATGGACTTATCAATGTATGAGTTGCTGAATACTTGCAAGACTTTCCATAAGGACATGTACCGTTTTGGGCCCAATGATGGCAAAACTCCTTCTGTGCAGAGCCAGCCTTCGTGCCCAACCTCTCAAACACACTCGGCCGGCTTTTTTGAACACTCTTTGATTTCGGCGACAAATTCACTGTTATTTTTCTTTTTACTTGCTTAGACATTTTGATTTATACTGATTGCAATAGAAGTTCGCGTTCATAACAAATAAAAACACACTTGAGCCTACCATATTTACGTTTTCTATTTATAACAAATGTCAATTTCATTTCAATATTAAATGAGCAGATGTCGCTGTTCACCATTATCTAATCACATTTCACACATTTTTTTTACCAATTCATTAAATATTATATTATTTTGTTAATAAAATGCAATTTTTATTAATTAATTTAACCAAATAAAATTAACAGAATCTTAACAATTATTTTAACCTATAGTAAAATTACATGGTACAGCCCTCAATCCAGTTGCATACTCAAAAAGAGTATGTTCTATATTCGCTAGTAATCCTGAAGCTCCAAATCTAAATAAATTTGGACTTAGCCAATCATTGCCCAGTAATTCTTTAATCATAATTAACCAATTAATAGCATCATCACTTGTTCTTATTCCACCTGCAGGTTTTAAACCCACTTTAAAACCATATTTTGTATGATACTTTGAAATAGCTGAAGCCATAACCATACCAAAAGGCAGAGTTGCATTAATGGATTCTTTCCCAGTAGATGTTTTAATAAAATCTGCTCCTGCCATCATTGCAACCATTGATGCTTTGTATACCTAATTGAAAATTATTTATAGTGCATAGAATAAGAATTAAAGTCTATATTTACATTTGTTAAGTTTCCGAGTTCACCTGTGGCAAGAATAGCTTTCATATGAATTGGTCCACAAACATCCTTCATGCTTCTAATTTCATTATACAGTGTTAACCATTGCCCTGTTAAAACCAAACTTCTATCTATAACAATATCTATCTCAGTAGCACCTTCCTCAATAGCATATCTAATTTCTTCTAATCGGCTTTTCAAGGAGTACTGTCCACTTGGGAATCCAGTAGCAACTACAATCATTTAATATATATATTATTTTTTAATCATATATTAATACCTGAAGCAATATTAATTTTATTAATCATCTTCATCTTCTTCAATGTGTCATATGCATCTCTAACTCTTGATGGATACACACAGACAGCAGCTGTATGAATGAGTGTAGAATCAAAATCATAACTTTTTAATAAATCTGCAGATACAGGATTTGCTGCTTTGAAGCACAATCTAGCTACATTGCTTTGAGTATCATCACCACCCAGGGTTGTTAAGTCAATGCAAGTGACTGCCTTCAACAACCAAGCAGCTCTGTGGTAGTTACTTAAAGTTTTGGAAGCAAGCAAATTAGAAACAGTTTCCTTAACAGCAATCAGGTTAATGTTTACATTATTTATTAAAGCCCAATCTGAAATAGAATGTAATAGATTGATAGTATATTAATACAAAATATTTGTACCTAATTTCTCAACTCCAGGATTTGATGCAGCCATAATTTACACACCTTAATAATTTGCCGACGATCACAAGTATCGTTTCTTTCTGATAAAGTGGGAATAAGCCAAGATAATATTCAGCAAAAAAATAGAATGCAAAATATATGCAACTTTATTAACTAAATTTTTGAAAGTATTAATAGCAATTTCTAACATTCCTCACTCAAATATATAAGAAACTTTAGTAAATATCTGCTAAATTAATATCGAATTTAATTGATTGTATACATTAAACTACTGCAACACTTATAATCGAATTCACACTTGACTCAAGGACAAACAAAAACAGGTAGCAGGTGGAATTTAAACCAATCAGATTGTTCAAATTTGTTTGGAGTCGTCAGGTATGTCAGGTTAGCGTCGCAGGTTCATGTCTTAAGAATTGTATAATGCATTATAATAATATTCAATAATTATACATTCTTTGAGAAATTATAACTCTCACATGGTATTATAAATGTTTATATTGTTCGGTGCTTCGAAGACTTACGATGGCTATGGATTTTCTATCGAATACGTTGAATTCCTCTTACGAAGATAGTGATGTGGTAAATGAACGGTAAGCTTACTAAATGGAGTTTACAAAATATAATAAAAAATATTTCAAAAAATAAATAAATGTTTCTAATAAATAATACTTTTACTTAATTATAGAATTGATACTTGGTATAACGATTTATTATCGAATATACAAAACATAACATGTGCAAATATGAGAAAATGGATTGTGATAGTCTCAAAGTTGGGATTACATGACGATAAATTGCACAAGTTTGGTGACGGCGTTTTGAAAAAGTTTGAATGTTTCATGGAAGATTTCGTGAAGGAAGCAATGGAGAGTCAAAATACGTTGTTTAACAACATAACAGATTTGTTGCAAAGATCTGAAATACTCTGCAAGCAACTTGCAGTAAAGATGCCGGAATATGGTAAAACGAACATGGGTCTGTTAGATGAAGAACTTTCGTTAAAAGTTGCTGTTAATAAGTAAACTACATATATTATATTAAACAATTTATTAATTGAAATATCTTTTAGATTAGAAGATCAAGTTCAGAAAAGGTTACAGAAAATAGTAGCTTTAAATGAAGAGTATGAATACACATGTAAGCAATTAAGTATTGAAAATTTTAGTAAACTGAATGAAACGCCGTTACCTTCACTGAAGGAAATCAATGAGTATTCTGTTAAATTAAATTCACTGAAATCGTTATTAAATAAGCGCGAAAAGCAATACAAGGAGATGAGAAAAAATATTATACAAACGATCAATATTTTGAAAATGAATTCACCACTTTTGGAAGAAGAAGATTTACTCTTGGATCATGAAAATTTTATCTACAATGAAGAAAATATGCAAAAGGTGGATGATTTCCTTAAAAGACTGAATGAGAGAAAGCAGAATATCAAAATAGAAATTGATGCTTTAAAACTGAGTATTATTAACTTATGGAATATGTTGGGAGACGCTTACTTGGATACTAAGTTGGATCTAAATCATTATTCTCAAAATAATTATGACACCATAGAAATAATGCAAAATGAAATCAAGAAATGTAAACAAATTAAAATGGATAATTTAAAGGTAATATTCTAAAAAATTGTAGATTTATTTTTATATTAATTATTTTTACTAGAGTTTTATTAATAAATTGCGTAAAGATTTAGTTGATCTTTGGGATAAGTGTAAGATTTCTGAAGACGAAAGATCGAAATTTGAGTATATACAACACACAACGTTAACGGAGGAATTATTGGAGTTGCACGAAATTGAAATTAGAAAGGTGCAAAACTATTACAAAGAGAATAAGTACGTGCCAAATTAACTTGGTAGTAACAAATAATACTAAATTAATACTGATTTTTAGAGACATATTTGAACAGTTTAACAATTGGGAAAATTTGTGGACAAAAATGGTTGATTTGGAGAAGAAAGCGAAAGCTCCGAATCGGTATAGAAACCGTGGTGGCCAATTGCTGCGTGAAGAAAGAGAGAGGAATTTGTTGTCGAAGAAAATTCCCAAAATCGAGGAATCGTTATTGGATCTCGTCGCTAAATATAAAGCTGCAAACAACAAGGAATTCCTATACATGGGTTCCTCCATTGGTTGCACCATAAAAAAATTTAAGGACAAATATGAAAATGCAAGTATACACATAATTTCTTGAATGTAGTTTACACGTTTTTGGTTGCAGGAGAAGAAAATGGAATTATCCGTGAAGAAACAGTTGAGGGATTTACCTGGAACGCCGAGTAAAGGCATCAGCATAGACGTGGGAAAATTGACGCCAATAAAAGTTTCGAATCTAACGGTTCTGAGACAAAATTCGGGTACGCCGTCGCCCACGAAACGAAGAATACAATCTCCTCTGTCTATAATTAAGAAAAACAAAGTTAATTAAATACTTTAAAGTATGGAACGGCAGTTTATGTTAAAAGTTCTAATTGATTTCAATGATTATTGTTTTGTTGATATGAAGATATATTAAAAATGAACTTTGTTAACAATGCTGCCGTATCATTTAAATGTATATGCATGTTATTTTATACTTATATAATTTACTATGGATACTGTTAATAAAATTTATATTTTTTTCTATGATTTGATAATGTTATTTTTTATAATAATATGCAATGGGTAACTTTCCTAATTTATTGTTCCCGTCAAACGGAGTTTTCGAAGAAACACTGAGAAATTTATAAAAGTTAAATTATACGTAATTAAGAAAATTCTTTAGCTTTAATTAAAAAAATATGCAATGTGTATATGTAAATCAACAAAGACGAAGTTTATTAAAGTTTATTACAAGTGTTTCAACTTCAGTAAAACTGTATAATATTTCAATACCAAATAAACTGAAAAGTAAAGGAAAATGTAAATATCAAAAAAGCATATTCTAAGTGTTTTCATTGATGGAGTTATATTACATAAGGGACATAAGAATTTTAGAAAGGCTTAGGTGGGTCATGGCACAAAAATGGTTGGCAAACACTGGTTTAGCAAGTTTGAAGTTTTAACGGTTTTTCTTAGACTGTTCGAAATTTGAAAATATTATATTATGTTAACTATTATACCAAGAGAGGGAGTCAGTAGCTGGTAATGTTTAATATTTTCTATATGGATATTTTGAACATATTATTGAGCTTGTTATAAACTATATATTTTAAGATATTGTAAATTGTAATGTAATAGTAATTAGTAAAAGTAATCATCTATATTAATAGTGTTTAATATTTTCTTTTTAAATATATGCAGATGGCGCTTTCACAGGAGCGTTCATATTTAGTTTGCCTGACATCCGTGAACGTTCAACAGTTTTAAGCCGAATTGTAACGAATAACATTGTGTCTGTGTGGAATTGTCCGTTGTGTTTTTTGAAATACATTTGAAGAACGTGTGTGTCGTGTTTTTTATAGTGAACGAATAGATTGGCAAAGGTAAGAAATATGTAGATAAACGGGGATTCTATAAGCGAAGTCTTCGTTAATACCAGAAGAAATTGATGAGAATTGGATAAAACAAGTACTTGTTGATACATGTACATGAGTTAACATGTCTTCATTCACTTTTGTATAAGATTAATACTCAATATCAACATATTTTGATACATGAAATTGTTATATTTCTTTCTGCCATTAACATTTAATATTTGTATTTAATTTTTTACTAGATGGAGCCTTGGCAGCAGACATTGATTGCCGATATACATGAAATAACAAAAACCAGTGTTACATCATGGGGCAGCATAATACAGAAGCTGGGCATTGGTGACAAATGTTTGAAAGAATGGATTTCTACATTCAAAGATGAGATCCAAGATGTTATGGGTGCAATTGTAGAAGAAGTATCAAATAAACAGTTAAGTCTGATTGAGGACATTGAGAAACTTCTAAAGCAATCAGAGTTGCTTTGCAAGCAATTAAGCATACAAATGCCAGCTTTTGGTGTTGAAAATCTTGGACTTTACAATGAGAAACAAGCACTTGAAGATCAAGTAAAAGAACTCAAAGATAAAGTTGACTTCAGAATGAAAGAAATTAATGAATTGATAAGAAGGGAAGAAGAGGTATGCAAAGGTTTGGGCAAGAAGGCAGGCAAGATCTCTGATTGCCCACTGCCATCAGCAGAAACCATTGAGAAATATATATTAAAGATTGAGGCTTTGGAGAACGAAAAGTTCTTGAGGGATGAAAAATTTACCACATTGAAGCAGGAAATCCAGCAGCTTGCAAAGGAACTAGAGTTTAGACCCAGTATTGAATTTGAGAAAACAATTTTATCTGAGAATGACGTAGATTTTATAGTAAGTGACAGTAATATGAAAATGTTGGAGGACTTTCATGCCTCAATGGTAATTAAAGTAGAAAATGTCAAAGCTGAGGTATGTGCTCTTAGAGAGAAAATCAAGTCTCTATGGGAAATTCTTGATGAGGATTTACACGACTGCGATGTTTTCCTCCAGAAGTATCCTGGAAATACATTGAATACCTTGGAAGGCCTGAAAATTGAAGTAAAACGGTGCGAGGATCTTAAAAAAGCTAACATTGAAGTTTTCGTCAAGAAATTACGCCGCGAAATTATTGACCTCTGGGATAAATGTTGCTTGAGCCCAGAAGAAAGGACATATTTTGATTCTTTCTATGATGATTTGTATACGGAGGATCTGCTAACGTTGCATGATATAGAAATTAGTAAACTGAAGAAGGGGTATGAAGACAACAAGTAAGTTAATATTGTAGCATTAAAGATAATAAGAATTGTTTTAATGTATTTGTCTTTATTTTTAGGGAATTATATGAAATGCTCAAATTGAGAGAAGAGTTGTGGTCAAAACTATTGGAACTGGAGGAAAGGGCTACTGCTCCTGACAGATACAAGAATCGTGGAGGACAACTTTTAAAAGAGGAGAAAGAAAGGAACACGCTGTCTAAGAGAATTCCGAAAATCGAAGAAAAATTATATGTCCTTGTGGAAAATTATCAAACACAAAATGGTAAAACATTTTTGTATTGGGGCGATACAATTGATTCGATCATAAAGAAATCCTACAACAACAGGCAACAGGACAAAAAATTGAAATTAAGTGCAAGGAAACAGCAGAGGGATCTAACTATGACTCCTGGAAAGTCCACTTTGAGTGTTGCAGGAACCAGCACTATGGCAACACCTAATATTCATCTACTGAAAGGAACTCCACTTCGAAATGATTCGCGTATAAACAGAAAAGGTTTGGCTACACCTTTGTTCTCAAGTAGGAAGAATGCTGAAAAATCAAAAAGTAAGTAGTCATCATCAATTTGAGTATTTGTTTACTTACTAATGTAACAACACGTTTTTCCACAGTTTTGAAATCTGCCCCGCCAAAAATACAGATTAATGGAAAGGGTATCACTAAGTTGCGTTACTCCAGTGAAAAGAAGAAGCGAGTTGAAAGAATCCGCCGCCTATCTAAATTAATCGAAGTGCAGAAGAAGAAGACTGCAGATTTGGATTACAACAGCTTTGAGGTAAGTTCAACCATGTACAAAGTTTACAACATTTGAGTATGTGAATACTTGTGGTTTGGTATCGTTATGTAATGTTTGTTGCAGGGCTTAGTGCCAATTGCAGAAACAACTATTGACCTTGTTGATTCTTAAAGTTGGTCAGTACACTCTGCATGACTTATTTTATTGAAATAACAGATAACAAACAGTTATTGTTTCTATCTAACAACGTTTACTAATCGCTTTATTTTCAATGAAATTACAGAAAGGTATGACTAATTCCTGCCGCAGTACCATATTCGCTAATGAGAGCGACACCCCTACATTAGCACTACCATTGATTGAGACTCCACGAAAAGCCGATTTTGCCACCACGCCCCGTCGTACACCTAGGCAGCAAAAGGATATGCCGGGTTCGAGTAAACTAACAACAGCTCCAGGTTTAAAAATTATCTTTTAAAATTGCTACACATGACGTCAATTTGCAATATTATTTATTATTTCGTAATGGCAGTATTACTTCTTTTTTTTATAAATAATATTTTCTTATATATTTTCTATTGTATTTACTTTGCTGGCGATGTGTACTTTCTCTATATAATAATATGTGATAATTCATAAAAATATGTAAAATACATTTTATTTTACCCTTTAACATAAGGATGCACTCCTTTGTTACAGTGTTTTGTTAATTGTTCTATTTTTTTTTTGTGTGTATAGCTTATATTTTTTGTAAATTTATAAAAAAAATGATATGGTTAATGTAATAAATTTATATAAGTAGCTCTTAAATCCAGTTTCTTGTAGTAGCTTTACTGCAAGTTTTCAATTTCTTAAACCTAACGAATGCATAAAACCTTATTATTTGGGTCCCCCTAATTGTAAATGATATTGCTAAGCGTTTGCTGTACAAATGCAAACGTGTTAAGCTCAGCTTTTCATGATCTCAGCGAAAAATAAGACTAGTTTATCTAGATTATTCTAAATATGAGGTTAAGATTCCATAATTAAGTTAAGCTATTGTCGTTACCATCTATGATTGGTATCGTTATATTATTAATTTTCATTGTTAAGAAATATAGACGATTATAAAATATTTAAAAGTATAGTTAGGAAATAATTTAAAGAGCATAAACATAGTGAATTAAATGTAAAATAACTATATAACGAATATTCTTGTTTCAAATTGTTGGCGGTTCAAACATATTGTTTATAATGATTTTATACATATCTCCTCTTTTTTTACCTTTTTGGGCAGAAGCCTGCCTGGTATATATTTCATATTTTTATAGAAGAATAAAGAAATGCTGCTAAAATTATTTTAAAAAGTTTTCTTTTGAAAAAGCGTATATTGGCATCGTTGGAAAAGTATAAAAGTATTCGAATGTAATCATTCTTTCAGAAGACTCCTTATTTAATAGTAAAAATTGAATTGAAGTGCCTTATGATTTTCCCACTTTCTTTTGTTAAACGTTTGTATATATGGGATTAGTAAATTGATATTGAATAATTTTATTAATGAGTGTCTTTGAGAGTCTTAAATCAAGACTTGTTTAATACTCTTTCTATACGATCACAGTTTTTGTAAAGGATGTTTCAGTACCCTGAAAATGTGGCGTCTTGCTTTTTGATATAATGTTTAAGTTTACAAAAGCCGTACTTTACAATCACGTAACAATAAAGTACAGTGTAATTTGAAAATTTGCATAGTTATTTCTTCAGATTTGGTAACATTAAATGTAGTCTTTGGTAAAACATTGTTTAAAAGTTTATAATTTTAAATTTGAATATATTTTTTTCAATTACCTGTTTTTTACTTGAATAATTAATTAAAACGTCAAAACACTGTTGTCTAAATTTACAGTATTTCAATTTAATTATAAAAAATATTAAATGTACAAAAACTATACAATAAACTCGAACATATACGAACATTATACCTAATATTTTTTGGCATTCTAAAAAATGGCTAGACATTGTAAAAAAAATATTTAAATTAATAATCATGTTTCAAATAAGAAATGATGTCAGCACTGAATAATCATTCATTGCCAATTTCAGAATGTCTCCAGACGATGCGGCTGGTTTCGTCTTTCATTTTAGTTTGGCAATTAATTCTGCCTCGGATAAGTTCGAGATGATTCGGAATTTATTCAAAAGTTTATATATTTTGCAATAAAAACTATTTATACAATTTCGTCAGTTTGATTCTATTATCTCATTTTCTTTTATTTTCGCTGAACTGTAGCAAATAAGTCTCGTTTTCCCAATTTGTCTCCCATTTTTCCCAATACTATAATTACTAAAACATCTAAATTAATGTACTTTTATATTAGGATGGTTTACACATGTTGCGTACAAGGATTTCCTACAAATGAAGGCGACAAGTTACGCTTTAAACTTTAAAAACGTAACTTGTCGCCTTCATTTGTAGGAAATCCTTGTTTCCACCCTATTGTTGATTCTCTATTGTTTATTCAGTGGAAAATTGATAATGTTGATGATTCTTATTGAATTGGACTTGTCCTATTGTAATACAGTAGAAGACATGAGTATTGTTGATGATAGTGATAGATCTATTGACAACAATCATATTGTTAATGATCATTCTTGTTATAAAACAAGAGATGGATTATCTATTCGCCAAATGAAGCAGAAGTACTCTTATAATGTTAATAACTAAACGACCATAAATAAAGAGCCAGTTGAGAACTCTTGAGAGGTAATTATTCAATTGATTCAATTTTAAACTAAATGTGTGTTCTTTAGATGTTTTGTAGTACATATAGGCTAGCAATGAGGAAGGAGTCAGTGGATAATTCTTCAGGTAATTAATCTAATGATTTAACTTTATACTTCTACTATTGAATATTATTTGTTCTTAGAGTTGATGGATCAAAAATCTGTAACCATGGATCATTCAAGACCTAGGATAAGTGTGATTGTAATATTTTTTTGTTGGTAGACTATTTTGCCGAGGTTTGCAGTTTTGGCAATTCTGATAATGGTTGGCTTAGCGACGCGATAATTAACAAGCGAGTGAAGGCACCTTGGTCAGTGCTATAAAATCAATCCACATGACATATTAAGGTTATGTTTAAATCATAATAACTCTGGTAGTCGGCGAGCGCATTTGTAGTGTAAATTAAAATAATGGATGAATTCGATTTACCTGACGACTTACAAGATGTTGAAGTCGTGTATTTACAAGAAGGTGAAGAAATCGAGGGAATGGACGACGATGACGACTTTGAATTTCCCGATGATATAGAAGATGAAGCAGATTATATAGAAGATGAAGCAGATGTTGTAGATTTATCAAAAGTATCCTTTTCTATGCACAAAAAATCAGTTTTCTCTGGTGATTTAAGTAGTGATGGTAAATTGGCTATAACTGGGGGTGAAGATGATATGGCCTACGTTTGGGATACAGAAACAGCAGCAGTTTTGTTTGAATGCACTGGGCATAAAGATTCTGTTACATATGTTGGCTTTAATTATAACGATGAATTGGTTGTTACTGGAGATATGGGAGGTCTGTATGTTGAATATTAATTATTTTATTTTTTCACGCAGTAATGTTTTGTTGTAGGTTTAATACAGGTATGGAATGTCAAAGAGAAAAAGTTGATTTGGTGCTATGAGGGTGATGATCTGGAGTGGTTGGTATGGCATAAATTAACAAATATTGTTATTGGGGGAACTCAATCAGGAGATGTTTATATATTTAAAGTACCCTCTGGTGATTGCAAAGTTTTCCCTTCACATGGTTACCCATCGCATTGTGGGAAAGTGTTACCAGATGGCAAGAAACTTGCTGTAGGTTATGGAGATGGTTCTATCAAATTGTGGGACATTAAAACATGTACGACCATTTGGAACTTCAACGCAGAAGATATGTCTGATGTTACTGAGATTGAGATTAATGATGATGGCTCCTTTTTGATTGCATGTCCTTCTGCAAAGATTATTAAGATTGTAGATGGTAAATTTTTGTGCTCCATATTGGAAAAGCCAGGAGACGAGGTAGAAACTGCCGTTTTTAATACTCAATTGGGTGTCGTGGCCACGGGCAGCTTGAATGGACAGCTTTCTCTGTGGGACATCGGAAGACGAGTTATGCGACATCAAGCGAGGATCGAATGTTCAGTTACAATTATGAAATTTAGAAACGATGGAAAACTGTTGATCGGAGCCACGGACGGTGCGATATATGTTTGCGATGCTCGCAGCTGTTTGTTGTCTGAGACACTGACCGGTCACAAACAAGGTATTCTGAGCGTATGTTTAGCTAAAGATGGGAAAACCATTCTCACCACTTCGGATGATGGCACCGCCAAGATTTTTAATATTAAGACTGATTAAACAACAAAAGGTTCTTCAGGATATTTGAAATATATATACATAAATATAGTTATTGAAGTTAAACTTTTTTGATGTTTTTTGAATATTTATTATGAAACATATTTACTAATGTTACTACATTTTTTAAAATATATATTCATTAAATAAAAGAAGTTTATATCGAGTCAATTATTATACATTATAAGCACAGTGTTTGATATATCATCTAATTGTCTACATTCGATATTTGGATTTCTAATCTATCATATGTGAAAATACAGGATACTAGTGTTAGTTTATCATTACTACATGATAATGTTTATAATAATTATTTTCCAACGAATTTGAACAAATGTCTTGTCTTAATATTAAATATATATATATATAAATAATTTTATTAATTTTTTTATTTCTGAACTTAAATTTAACCATTTATTATTTTTGAAAATAAAAAGTTTACTGTTCCAACAGAAATGTTGAAGAAATTACAAGCAAATATATAAAACTTCGAAAACTACGTAGTGAAAACTTTTTAAGCGCGTTGTTACTGCGTAGTTTTCGAAGTTTTATATATATGTTGTATTTTTTTTTAATTGATAAAGTTTTGTTATTTTTTAATAACAATATGTAGATAAAAACTTTTGAGGTACTAATATGGAGTTAAAACAAATATATTGAGAAGGGATTTCAAATGATTTGGTAAATTCTGATTTTAAGCTCCAAAACTAAATCTTAATACACCCATACATCGCTTTACGGTCTAGATACGTTTCACGAAACTTGGCCGCAATACGAAAAGCCGTATAACGAATCAATTAAAACGTTTTTGCCGTTATAACGAAACATTTTAAGCCGTAAATCGAAAACGTGCCTTACATGAAGAGGGCGGTTATAGCGAAATGCCGTATAACGAGCGGCCGTATAGAGAGGTATGGGTCTACTAATTTTTTTTCTGCATGCCTTATAATCTATAAACTACTTGTATTATTTATAGATAAAGAAAGACAAAAATATCGGTATAATATTAAAGATATATATTCTCAAAATTAATGTGCGCAAATCAAATTTGAAGAAAACCAGTTAGGGTAAAGTAGTTTTCCTAATAGTCAACTATTACTTCAATATCAAAAATAATTAGAAAACGAAGAGATTCAATCTAATTAAGTTTCTTGTTAAACATTTAATAATTAAAACTATTTAACTTTTAAAACCTCGGTACGATATTCAAATTACTTACAAAATTTAGTACAAACGGAATAAAATATTTACAGTGAATAATTTAACCTTACTTTGTATTGACTTAAAAATCTAACGTAAGTTAAAAAAATAAACTATAAATAGTGCTTTCAGTAAAGCTTAAAATATAGACGCCACATTAAGACTAATTACTTTTGAGTGTTGGAAAATGATCTCTAAGAATAAATGTAAGATTTGGTGGATAACATATCATTATATCTAAGAGGTCAATTATTATAACTATAATTTGTTAAATATTAAATTAAGTTTTTGTGTTATTATTTCTGTTTTGTGGAGACACAATGTAATAAGATTTATTGAAAATAGGTATGAACTAAATCAGTAATTACATAAAATTTAAGAAGAATTAAACATACCAACAGTACACCCATACCTCGCTATACGGCTGCTCTTTATACGGCATTTCGCTATAAAGAAAAGGCACTTTTTCGATTTACGGCCTAAAATATTTCGCTATAACGGCACAAAACTTTTTTCGTAGTCGATATATCTACATGTTGCTAATCTTGCTCAAGCGCAATGATTGATTCCTTATACGGCTTTTCGGTTTGCGGCCAAGTTTCGTGGAACCTATCTAGGCCGTAAAGCGAGGACCAATAATGACAAGGTGCACTATTTTAAGCTTGAAATTGACATTTGACTATTGTTTTGGAATCATTTTAGTTTTGTTATTGGTCATATTTAAAGCTATTTATTGTTAATTAAAATCTGTTAATGAAAAGATCAATTTCATTCCCAGACAAAAATCTTATTAGGTTACTTCCTCCTTTTGCACAAGGAAACACAAATTTATTTAATCAAAAGGCTGTTCTTGACGAATTTACGGAAGCGGACGATCGTCACAATCGTATTTACACAGAATTGAACCTTTAACAATCAACAAAGACATTGCAACTCAAGGAAGTTTACTTAAAGTTTATTACAACTGTTTCATCTTCAACCAATCAAACTTAATTATATTTCAAAACCAAAGAAATTGAAAATGAAACGAAAAGAACCAAAACACATTAAGAAGTAAAGCTGAATTAAACTGAATAAAAATATATTTAAGATCCACAATGACACAGGGAAATCTAACGAGTTACTTTATATAGAAAACAAATTAAGCGAAGATTTAAATTGGTATGTAAATAATTTGCTACTATTTATATATTGCTATTTTTCTTAACATTTTATTATTCAATTTTGTTTCTCAGAATTGCTAAAAACGGCTTTGAAAGAAAGCACCGAAATATTAAAATTACCGTAGTCTCAAAAACTAATACTAATTATAGCATGGTTCAGTGATTTTGAAACTGCTTATTATTAAAGTATATTAAAATGGAAATTTGATATTTACGTCGATATCCCTTTGGCTAACATCTGGCGGTAAACATATTTTTTTAATTATTTTAAGATTATGCTATTTTACTATATCCGAATCAAATTACAAATGTTTGCGTCTTTCGAAATAAATTATTCAAAAGTATAACAATGATTCAAGGGCGAATTTTGTAATTAATGCTTGTAATGGTACAGGAAATTGTTCTAAAAAATATGTTAATTTAATAAGTTGAACGTGCTTTGATGTTGGCAGAACACCTGCGTAAAATTATTCGAGAAGTCATTACAAATTTATCTTCGCTTGAAGACTCATTCATAGTAAGTATATTTTAAAATAACTGCAGTTATGGGTCGTATAAATAGAAGCTACTACAATGGAAAAAAAGGGACAAACTGAAGAGGGTATGAATCCCAGTGTTGCTGTTCGAAGGGTGGGTTGGGCAAACTTGGGTAAAAGAACCCTAATTGAGATTAGGTAGTAATACCGATTGCATTTTGTTTAGAAGAGCTAAAGAATGGTCGGGTGTTAGTTGCTTTATAATGATGAGCAATCATCCGGCTATTTATCGCCAGTTTCAATGAGAGACCATCAAATTGATATAATTCAACAGGATGCAAGGGATAAATTGCGAATTTAACAGAGGAGACACGCATACAGAACGAATGGATGTGAATGAGAGAACGCGTAGAACCATGTAGAACGACGGGGCTCCACTCCGAAAAGCCGATCTTCGTTCTTCGGCACCAAATACTCGTACCTCGCTTTTGTTTCGATTTTCTGGGTGGGGAGAAGAGAGCGGTTTCCGTTGGCTTTGGCTCATGCACACCGTAGATACAGAACCACAACACGTGGGTTTATTGTAGTTAAAACCATGATAGTTGTGTGACTGGACCCCCGGAACAACGCAGACCCGAATAAGAAATACGAACGGAAGTGCAGCAGTTGTAAATTAAGACAATCTCCGAAAATGGGTAAGGCGAAGAGCGAATCGTCTCTGTCGACGAGCTCGGGGGTTAAAATGAAGAAGGAGCTCGCCCTCATCGACGGGGTTGCGATCATCGTCGGCATAATCATCGGGTCCGGAATTTTTGTGTCTCCAAAAGGTGTCCTCAGATACTCCGGCTCTGTGGGACAGGCGATTATAGTCTGGATATTGTCCGGGTTACTGTCCATGATCGGTGCTCTTTGCTACGCAGAATTGGGTAAGTAGTATTCACGAATCAATTCGTGGAAACATTGAATCAGATCGATGCACGCTCACCTCGTGTCGTCCACTACCTGTTGGATCTGCAGATCCAAATTTAAATTCAAATTCGTCTGTGGCCAGGCAACCACGCATACATGTCCCGCCAAAAGCTAATCGATCTGATGCAATTTTACCTCACCTTTACAAATTAATGACTGTTTATTGTAAAATTAATTGGATTTATTTATAGTTTAATTAGATAATTATTTAACTATATACCAAACAATATTCATTCAAATAGACTTTAGTTTAAACATAACTATTTTCAAATAAAATTGCTATGGTCGATAGCCCAAACTGTTTTAAACTGTTAACTTCACGAAGAAAATCTAAAACGTTTGCATTTGAAACCATTCAATTTCCATCAAAGGTATATATGTAAGTCAAGGACTTTGTTCCATGCAAATTACGAAATCAACCAGTTTTCAATTACCATTTTTCAACAGGCTATTTTTATTATATATACAAAAAAAAGGAAATTCTAGTTGAAAATAAAAAAGACACTACGTTATTACGTTACTTACAACAATATGAACAAACTTTATCGCCTACTAGATATGCGAAACCTTGACTTTATAATAGAATACTTTGTTGTACGGAGAAAATGCAATTCGTTGAGAACTCTGCAATTTCATGATAACGACGAGCATCAATGATTTAATTGTACCAGAATACCGCAACGTGGTTCATTTTAAGCAGCAGCTTGCTTTCACCTCTCTGAAAGTCATGCTTTTTTTTTGCTCTGCAACTACATAATCTTAACTGTACATTTTGCCGTTCTCGATAAACCGCAGAACGATCAATTTTTGTAGGTAATTTAAGTTTCGTTTGGACTAAAGATTGCGGTCAATTTTGTATCGTAGAATTTTTTCCATATAATATTTTTTTTTTATCGTTACATATCATCTTCATATTATGAAATCGATGATATAATTGGAACGTTATTATATATTCAGCTTCAAACTAAATTATTCACAGTAGATGATGCAACAATTCCTTAATTTTGCTTTGAAAATATTACAAATCTTAACCAGTTATTTACAAATGTATATAATTTAATTAACATTTAGGTTTCGTTTATAATGTTGTTAATGAATAAGAAAGAAATCACTATCAATTTGCATAAAGTTAAATAATTATGTTCTCAATAAAATCCAGTTTGATCAATTTTTGTATGTAATTTAGGTTTTCTTGGACTAAAGATTTGTAATTAATATTTTTACCATATAATAATAGTTTTTTTTTAATTTTCCAACGATAAATATCATTAAATTATAAAATAGATGATATAATTAAAAAATAACTATATATTCAGCTCTAAACTAAATAATTCACAATAAATGATGCAACAATTCCTGAATTTTACATTGAAAATACTAAAAATCTTAAGGAGAAAGATACCAGTTATTTCCTAATTTATGCTATTTAAAAGTAAATAAAATGTAGGTTTCGTTAATTAAAAACTTTATTTTTATTGGTAAATAAGAAATAAATAATTTTAAATTTGTATAAAATGAAAAAAATATAATTTTTGTATGTATTTTTTGTATATATTCAATCAATTTGTGTATATAATTTTTTTTTTGTTGGAAGAGAGATTTTAGTCAATATTTTGAAAAATTTTCAATGATAAATATTATATTATGAAATCGACGTTTTAATTGGAAAATCATGATATTTTCAGCTTGAAACTAATAACAATAATATTTGTTATAACAACAACTACAATAAAAACAAGGGCTATAGTCCATAGATCATTGTGTTTCTTTCAAACTAAATGGTTCACAATAGATGATGTAACATTTCTCTATTTTTACATTGAAAATATGAAGTATCTTAAGTAGAAAGATTATTTCCTAAAGTATAAAAGTAACTAAAATGTACGTTTCGTTTATAAAAAAAAAACTTGAATGCTATTGATGAATGAGGAAAGAAATCGTTTTCAATTTGTCCGAAGTGAACAATTACACGTTTTCGTGTCGCATCATTTTAAATTCGGTTTCCTTTATGTAGCGCCTTCAAGCACTTTAATCTCAGCGAATTATTCAATTGCCACCGAAATCCGATGTGATGTATTTAATGGATACGGACAGTTCTGTCCGATGTACGCACTCTAAATATACGGTGGTAAAAATCTTCAAAGAGCGAAGATGAAATTAAGTCTTAGAGACAGTGTCATCTTTAATATAGGGGCCGTAATCGGCTCGGGGATCTTCATCGCCCCCAAAGGCGTCCTCTATTACTCGGGCTCAATTGGCCTCTCCCTAATTATCTGGACGCTATCTGGACTCATTTCAGCTCTGGGCTCGATATGTTATACAGAATTAGGTGACTTATATTTTTTATATACATCATTTATTATATCGACTATCCAATTTTAATTTAAGAATAAACATTCGTTAATTTAATACTCAATGTCTATTTGAAACTATGCATACTTTTTAGGTACTATGATTCCAAAATCTGGAGGAGATTACGCTTACATCAGCGAGGCTTTCGGACCGTTGCCTGCGTTCCTTTATCTTTGGGTGGCTCTCTTTATCTTGGTTCCTACAGGAAACGCTATAACGGCGATCACGTTTGCCCAATACATTTTGCAGCCACTTTGGCCGACGTGTCAACCACCGTACGAAGCGGTCCGTCTATTGGCCGCAGCCACCACGTGCATATTGACCGTGATCAACTGCTACAACGTGAAATGGGTGACCAGGGTGCAGGATGTCTTCACCGCAACCAAGATATTTGCTCTATGCATCATAGTAATTGCTGGCATTTACTACCTGTGCACTGGGCACGTGGAGCATTTCGCAGACCCGATGGCAGAAACGAACACGCAACCCGGTTTCATCGCTATAGCTTTTTATTCCGGTCTCTTCAGTTACTCAGGGTGGAATTACTTGAATTACGTGACTGAAGAACTGAAGGATCCGTATAGGTAATTAGTTGCGGATTGATTCCGAATGCCTCATAATTTGTGATTATTTTTTTTAGGAATTTACCAAGAGCTATTTGTATCTCCATGCCAATTGTTACCGTCACGTACGTTGTCACGAACATCGCGTATTTCGTGGTCCTGAGTCGTGAAGAGATCTTGGCCTCGAACGCAGTGGCTGTGACTTTCGGGGATAAGATGCTCGGAGGTTTTTCCTTCTTGATGCCGTTTTTCGTTGCTTGTTCGACGTTCGGTTCTTTAAACGGGGCGATCTTCGCTTCGAGCCGTTTGTTCTTCGTGGGAGCCAGACAAGGCCATTTGCCAAGGGCCATAGCTCTGATCAATGTCAAGAGATTGACACCGATCCCATCATTAATTTTTATGGTAACTTTAAAAAGCACTTTCACAAATATAATCGATTAAACTTCTTTTTTTTTCAGTGTTTGATTACTTTATTTTTGACGATAATAGAAGATGTCTACGTGCTGATCAATTACGTTTCTTTCGTGGAATCTCTGTTCATAATGATCAGCGTCACCGGATTGATTTGGATGCGGTACAAGAGACCCGACATGGTCCGTCCGATCCGCGTCAACATGATCCTGCCGATCCTCTTTTTCATAATCTGCGCGTTCCTGGTGACATTCCCCTGCTACGTGACGCCCGTCGAAGTCGGGGTCGGTCTTGCCTTCATACTGTGCGGCATTCCAGTCTATTATTCGACCATAGCTTGGACCAACAAGCCTGCATGGATGGTGAGATGGTACGACAATTTCACAAATGCCTGCGCCAAGCTCTTCATTTGCGTTCCGGAGGATGCCCACACATCATAACAGTTGGTGATACTATAGTTTACAGGACAGAATAACCATTGACGTACAAGTACAAAATATTTCGATGAGGCTTACTACATTTTACGTCTTTGACCAATAAAATTTTGCAAAGTCTCGAAGATGAAAAGTTTGCAATTAAATCGCTTCCAATATATTAAGTATTTTTTATATATGATAGTCTATTATTCAATCTCATTTATTATTATTACTTTTGTTGTTAAGTTACGCAAAGGAAAGTGCGCATATTTATTTTATTACATTCTTGTGTAACCTAATAAAGTATCTCGAATATAATTAAAGTGCGTTTACGCAAAATTACTATCTAATTACTGTTCAATTATTAGTATTAATGATACAAACATACGAAAGCTATGCTCTTTAATTTCATATTCCTTATATAAAATTTGACTATTCAGGTGCTCAATGTTGAATATTTCCATATATTTTTTCAAGTGATATTGGCACATGTATGTGTCAACTTAAAAAGGACTGTTGAATTGTTTTAAATTTGACAAAAGTAAACACGTTGTGCTCCTCAATATATGAAATACAATAATTTATGTCTACGAATAATTATATATATATTGTCAATTTTTATTTCTGATATTCAAATATATTTACTATTATATACGACAAGTAATGCAAACCAAAGATTTTGTTACTGTCTCTCCTGTTTATTATTTTGACTTTAATTGTTTGTTATGTATGCATAATATTTGTATATGGGACATTTAATTTATTTTTTGATATAAAAACAAGTTTGTAACTACCAATAGATAATAAAATCAAAAGAATTTGTTGTATTTAATTGTAATTACACCTCGATTTTCAACATAATTCTAAAAAAATAATCAGTTCCAAAAAGAAGTAATAAACAAATATTTATTTAAACATCTTTATTGGACCAAAAGGCTTTCTGCCATAAATAAAAACCATACAATAATTTATAGCGAAATCACCTAGTTATGAAAATGGTTTATAAAATTACGACAATCTACTTCTTTCCTATACTTCCATACTTGACTTGTATTTATACAAAGCAACACTATATCCCAATAATTTACTAATAACTAAGTGATAAATTAATTAACTAAACGATGCATTTACATTTATTTCCCATAATAACAATAAGATCTTTGGTATCATTAGTTTGAAGCAGTTAATTTTATGTGTGAAAAGACTTAATTTGTGCTGCAAACCAAATAAATATGGTTTTGGGTTTTTATATCAACAATCAATTTCATATAGAAATAAAAAAGAGTGAAACAAAGATGATGTCTTTATATAACAAATTGACACAAAGAAAGTTCGCGTCTAGATGACATAATGTTGTATGTTGCAGACGAGTTATTCAACAATGTTCTAAGAAGTTCACTGAACTTCTAACAATTACCTTCTTTGCGTAAATTTAGTGAATTATTAAACTAAAATATCGGTAGAAATAATAATTAAAAATAATGTAGCAGGAAATGTTTATTTCGTATTTCTTTTCTTAAAAATATATTTACTCTTTAGATTTTACAATTAAAAATTGTCTTTGAAAGATAGATCAATTATATTTAAACGTGATTTAATTCAATTTTATATATATAAATATATGACTTCTTGCAGAAATGTTAAGTGAGAATAGTAATACACCCATACCTCGCTATACGGCCACTCTTTATACGGCATTTCGCTATAACGGCTCTCTTCAATTAAGTTGCGTTTTCGATTTACGGCCTAAAATGTTTCGCTATAACGGCCAAGCTTTTCGATTTGCGGCCAAGTTTCTGGGTCGTAAAGCGATATATTTTTTGAGAAGACGATAAAAAAATATAAATTGCGTTTATTTTACAATTAAGTCCAAAACGTAATGCTAAAGTGTCTTGTAGAAGTTTAACTATAGATTGGAGGTTCAATGTCTCTTGAAGGTAACAACTTTTGGAAATCTGTTAGAAATACTAATTCAAACATGCAACCATTCATTATTCAATTAAATAAATACTTTTTTCGTTTTGATGTTGATTTACATGTAAACATCGTAAAACTCCTTTTTGCAAATATTTATAATTGTGCGAATAAACCATTATATGCATTTAATATATCCGTAAACTAATTGTAAAAGAATTCAGGAGGAAGTCATTTCAAAATGATGCATCTACTCATATTTATCATTATAGTTCAACGTCTTGCCGCTCGCCAGATTTAAAAATGTATAAGTATAGTTTGAACGTAAAACTAGACAAACTTATTACTGAGTTTTATGTGTGGATTGAATAAGAATCGGTGCTAGAGTCCTGAAAGCATGTATTTAACATCCTTATAAAAAGAATAAGTATATATTTATATATAAAAAGAACAGTTTTCCAATTCGTTATAATTAAACTAATAATAGTGTTTATTAATCACAAACAAATAAAATCAAATTACAATAGTAATTAAACAAATCTAAAAAGCAACTGTTACAAAGGGCGCTATGTAAAAATGTTTTTTTTAAATAAACTGCAAAGATTTATCGTATCAATTGATGCTTATTAAAACAAAATTAATATAGTATATAATAATAATATTTATTAATTTATTCTAGACTAAAATAACTCGTAGAATGTGGGACCCACTTCATAACTAGGAATGATATCATCGGCGTTAGATCACATTTTTTTCTGTTTACTTTTCTGACGATTTAATTTGAGCGTGAACTCGAAATGTTTAGCCTTTACTTGGAATATTCATATTTGTTAACATCAAAGTAATTTCTGTCTACATTTATTATAATAATTAATTGTGTGTGTGTGTGTTCATTAATATTTCAATCGAATGGTTATATTGTCTTGATGACAAT
This sequence comes from Nicrophorus orbicollis, assembly GCA_018845635.1. Taxonomy (NCBI): domain Eukaryota; kingdom Metazoa; phylum Arthropoda; class Insecta; order Coleoptera; family Silphidae; genus Nicrophorus; species Nicrophorus orbicollis. Next base: position 2,980,825 of record JAFMTC010014004.1, on the reverse strand, counting down.
AGCAATTGTTGGAGGATGCAAATGAAGATTATGGATAATTATATCGATGATGAAAACGGAAACATTTGAATGGGTCCGTGTTTAGTGAAGTGCACACACACACACACACACACCATAGTCACTGAGAGAGACATGATACATAGAAGTAAGGATGTACATACATACACTCGTGTCGGGCAGACTATGAGTGTAGGCGACAGTTGAATTGCAGGCCAGTTAGCATCTTAGCAATTTTTCTTTTTGGAATGGTTTATACGTATGCTACTGAATTGTTCGATTCTGTAATACATAAAGAAGCTATTAATAAAGTTTGGCGTATATGTGAGTGAGTGAGTGGTGTAGTGTGTGTATGCATCGGGATTTATAAATAAATATTCTATAAATAATGCGTAAGGCCCGCGCCAACTTTGCTGCTGCTAGAGGGAGGTGCCATATGTGTGTGTATGTGCACACAACTTTACGAAATTAGTGTTGATATGATGGGATAAAGGGAAAAAGCGTGGTTTTTCGTGGAAAATAAAAGGTTGCAATTAAACATGGGTGTCCGCGAAACCTTGCAAGTCTAAATCTGGTGATTGCGTGGTCGTCGTATTACTCAAACACAGAATAAAATAAAACTGTCCAGTGTTTAATAGTGAAACGGTACGGAATGTCGCAGCAAAATAATTTGTTAAAGCGGAGCCACAAGTCCGAGTTCATCCCGTCCGGGATAACGAGGGAAAGGAGTTTCGTGAAACAAAGCAACATGCAGAAGCGCAGGAGCCAGACGATGGCATCGCTGAAAGGTAACAAACCCACCATGGAATTGTACAGACCGCCGAACGTGAGAACCGATGGGAAGCTCAATGTGCACGCAAAAGAATTCACCATGACTCACGACCTTCAAACATCTAAATCCAGCGGGAATTTAGCTCATCTTCTTAACTACGAGTCCATGCCGCTGCAGCAGTCCAAATCGAGCGGGAACATCCTGAGGCACATGCACGCTCACCCCTTGATACCGCTGGTGCCAGTGCCTCTGATGCACTCGTCGTCCACAACTTTGATCCACAATGTCCCGCACAGAGTCAACTTCCAAATGCCGAACGAACTCCTCCAGCAGCAGCAACCAGTCTATGGCAATCACATGAACTACAATTGGAACAAAAATATTCTGAAACGATCGAAAAGCATGACCGCAGCCGAACAGCAAACGCAGGCCCTCTCGAAACTCAAGGGTTTCAGCAAAGAGGAAATCGACATCGGCAGTTTTCCTCCCGAGGAGCAAGAAAACCTGAAAACGGCTTTACTAGATCCAAATCAGCTGCCGTCCAGAACCCTGATGGACATGGTCAAAATCATCTTAGAGCGAGTTGTCGAAGGCATCAGGTATTCAGAAGCCGGCGCGAAACTCTGCATCACCATCATCGAAAAGGAGAAGACCCAGACCTTCTTGGAATCCCTGATAAACACCTGCCAACAGTGGTACCAGGAACGCGACAAAATATTGAGAGGAATCAAAGCAGGAGACGGCACTCGGTTCACCGCCTTCATGTGGTTCCTCACAGAAATGTGTGGTCAACTGAAACGCCATCAACTGAAATCCCAATTCGAATCTCTTCAGCCGGACTTGGTTCTGCTTTCCGTTCTGGCCAAATGTTGCCAAGCCTGCGTCAGTTTGCCGATCAACTGTTTGGCGGAAACGGAATGCCTGTTCTTCGTCCTGACGTCCATAGGAAGAGATCTGGAGAGCGAGTTGCCAGCCCAATTGGAACAGCTATTGGCGAGCGTGAGAGATGGGTTTTTGGCAAGCGCTGGATCTCCGTCAGTGCGACGCACTTTGTTGCAACTCATCGAACTTCACGCCTCCAATTGGCAACTCCCTGGATCATCGGTCCTTTACTACTATCCTAGGATCAAGTGAAAATCGGGGAACAGAAATGGTGACAAACATACGGGTGAATGTTTGCTTGGACCAATATACACTTAATAATTACGAATAACGTTTATATTTATTGTATTTATTATTATAGCAGTAACGTTTCTATTGGTATATCTAATTTATATAACAAAATAATGATTATGATAAATTCGAAGTAAATATATAACCCATTTTAATCTATACGTTAAAATTCATTTACTACTATTAAGATTCTACTCTACAAGTCATTGGACTATCCTAGGAAACGAATTTCCTACTCCCAACATATTCCTAAATACTGATTCGTGGACATTAATAAAAAATCTTAAAAATTCTCGTAGGCCCATGTTTCCTAACTTGAGAAAATTCGAAAATAAACTGCACAATTTCCTATTTTCCCCCCTAAAACTTATTTAAATTTTCTAAGTAAACTATTCAAATTTTGAATATTATGTATAAGTTACAAAGTGAAAATAATAACATTGGGCACAATTTAGGCTTTGTTTCTAAAGTGATTAATCTACGATTCGTATAGATAAAAAAAATTGATTCATAACTCGTACATTTCATAAGAACGTGTCAATAAAGTTGCATACCTTATTAATTCATTATATAAAACTGAGGAAAAAAATAAGTGGCAAATTCCTTAAATAAGACTCACTTAAAAATACTGCGCTCGAGAGTGGTGGAATTGTTTCAGAAAAATAATGGAAAGCTTTAGGAAGATTAATATTATCAGCTACAATCATTTTCAAAGATAATCATTGAATTGAAATTAATAAACTGCCTGAACATCCAAATGATCTGAAAGAAACAGAAGATTTGAGGCCAGAACTACTAAAAATATAACAATACGGAATAAGGACATAACAAGATAGTGGATGAAATTGAAGACGAAAGGAACATGTTCTACGATATAAGCTACATGTTTTGTTTTATCATTGTTCTGTTTATACTTATCCTAAGCCCTCCGGTCACGATCCAAATGTATGTAATATATATAAATAATAAACAATAATAAAGTTTTGTTGTGACATTTGGTTACCGGTCTATTCTGCACGTGAATTAAATTATTCTTTTTTCATTTTAGAGGGCAAACAGAAATCACGCCACCGTTAATATATCTATAAAATGTTATGATGCTGGAATTATATAAGCGTAAAAACAACATTCACAAGTGTGTTGGCTGATCGGCGAGGAGTGTGAGAGATCTGGGG